>CM034052.1:5637774-5755359 GCA_019804595.1 Bruguiera parviflora | reverse complement strand
TATTTAATTTTAAATTTTTTAAAGTAACTTAATAAAAAAAATTAGTTAAATTTATTTTTAATTTTAACAATATATATTTATTAATATTAAAAAATACAATGTATGAATTTATTATATTTATTACAAAATATATTTTATTTATACTTTATTTAAATAAAAATTAAAAATTATAATTATAATTATTTTTTAAAAATAAAAAAAATAAATTTGAGAATAATTTTTTAATAAAATAAAAAATTAGATTATGAGTTTTTAATTAAAAAAATTTCTCTAAAAATAAAAAAGAAGATTTATAATTACTATTTTAAAAATTGTTTCTCTTTTTATTATTTTTCTTAATTATGACTATTTGTATTAGAAAAAATTTTAAAATATGTGAAAAAAATATTAGTATAAATTAAATAATTTATAATACATATTAAATTATAATTAAATAAATTAAATACATATTTAAATTTTAATTTTATAAAAATATTAACAAAGAATTTCAAATTAACTACTAAATATAAAGAATTGATGATTTGAGCATTCTTATTTTGAGTAAGGCAATTGCCGACAATTGCGTCACTGACATAAACAAGACTTCCAGGCTGAAGGTGTATTTTTTCTCTCTCAACTTTAAAATTTGAATCCCTGATTGGTAAAAAGTGCTTATAAGACACGCGTCAAGTTACGACATAATTTTTAATTCATTGTTTTCTTTTTAAAAGATGCTACGGTAATTTTTCTGAAATACAAACGCTACGTGATTCCGCTAAATACGAACTCTATTATATTAATGCGACATTTATGTAACCTAAAGGCTCAAAGGGCAAGTTTCATGTTAATCTATAATTTATGAGAAAATCTTGATAACTTATTTTATTTTCCCTTTTATCTGTTATTATTGCAATAACAAAAAGGATAATGATGGCTTGCATGCTCACTATCGAAGTAGAATTTCTTTGGTTTTTTTTTTTTCCTTCTTCTTTTGAGTTGTTTATGAATAAAAAAAAAAAATTGAAAACTAAGGGTTTGGACCTAACCTTATTTGTGCGATTCACAGGCCCCCACCCCCTCCCGGGCAGCAAGTTGGAAAAGGCAAAAGTGCAATTTGGGCCTGTTCGTAGTTCCAGTTTTCACCCTCTATCTTGCAGCCTGATCCTTCATATTTCGCCGAACTGAGATTGAGCCGAGACCGTGTCTTTTTCCCAAACTCTCCGGCTTTAATTGCAAAACACGGGACTCACAAGACACAAGCTTCACATCAATTGCACATCGTTTGTGCTCTTTGGACCTTTTTGTTTTTTGTTTTTTTGTTTTTTTTTTTTTAATCTCGGTACACCAGAAAAATAGCTTTACGTGCCTGTCGCTGGCTGATAGATTGTTCTGCTTCCTCTTTTTTGATAAAGATGGTTCTGCTAGCTGAAATAAAGAGTTCTGCGTCGGACTTTTCTCTTTCGAAATTCGACCTTACCCACTAGCATCCTCTCCAAATATCCAGTTGGACAGATGATTTTGGATACTGGGTCATTATATTTATACTATTTCAATTCTCCTCTTAGCACGAGCTATATATATATATATATATATATATATTTTTTATCTCAAGATTTGTAGCACATCCGAATATCACGATCCGCGCACCAGCAATCAATTAGCACTTCATATCTCATTTGCACCACGTAATCAATTAAAATATGTAGAAAGTGAACATTTTTGGTTGGGTACTGACTAGCGCAATAACGGCTTGAATTATAGCGGCTTAGCGGACCAAAAGACCTGTATCTTAATTGTAGGCTAATGCAAAAGAGTCTGAACCGGTTTGCAAAGGCAAATTAGAAGTTCCACGTACGAAATAGACTGATCAGGAGAAGCGTTGCGGGTGTATAATGATGATTAGATTAAATTGAAGATGTTTCAATTGGTGGGTGAATAATTTAGTCAGTTGTTCAAAAAGAACGAATAATTAAGATGGAGAGAAAGGGGCCGACAAGTTGGTTGCCGTAATGGCTATGAAGTTCCCAAAACCGCGTTGCATACAAGACTGAAAGTACCAAAATGGCCGCAGCAATCAGGTAACCATTTTGTTTAGTCTTGTGCATGTTTTCGTTGAATAGTGCTTTAATAAAGAATCATCCTTGTACAAACCTGGTCCATCGTGCATGCATCTTGTAAGATTAAGAGATGAGCTCCATTAACAAAATCGTACAAGTAGGGTCCACCTTCTACCTCACAAACTCCACGGTGGACCCGGTCCATCCAAGTCTTTTCTGAATTCTCTTGGCCTTTTCCTGGCCTGTGTCCTTCGAGGCTTTAAACCTTCTTCGTCGGAATATACTGGCTTTTTTCTAAGCCTGCGAGTCTGATATTGTCAGTATGGTTCATTACATATGGTCAATCGTTAATCACCTCTCATTTTCCTTTTCTGCCCCCACTCTTTTGGCTTAGGAAATTTTTTTATGGATAAAATAATCAATTTCTCAAACAGGGGAAGCCAAAAAAAAAAAAAACAGAAAAAAAGAAAAAAAAAAAAGGATGCTGTGATGTCCGATCAGCTTCTGTGTCTTCTCATGTCTGCTTCAGACTTTTAACCAAATTTTCTTACACGATAAGGAGAATCGGAAACAATTCATAAAGATCTTTCATGTTCTTACCTTCTATCAATATGTGTTACACGTAGTAGAATAATCGGTCTAATCCAAGAAAAGCAGAACGAATTTAGTGCAATCTACTCCAAACAGATTTTCAAACACGCAGCAATCGCATTGATTGCTTTTGGTGATGACTTTTGTGCCCCTGAATCACTCGCTTCGGATCACACTGTTTTTTTTATTATTTTTTTTTAAATGTTAAAAGTGGGAAAAAAAAAAGAGAGTAAGATTTAATTACTAATAAGATTTATAATTCAAATCATATATTTCATCTTCAATTTATTTTAAATTTAATAATTACTAAATTATACTTAATGGTTGGTCAGATGGTAGAGTCTAATTAATTAGGTGCAATATTATTTTTGTGTTAAAAAAAATAGTTATATATGCATATAGAAATGTGTACATGAATGTATCATGAATCAAAACATCAAGTTTTTCCTTTTGCGAAGGTTTCCCTCACTGTGGATGCTAAGCGCTAATATATTTCTCCAAGATATATATAATTCTTGCACATACATAATGTTCAGCCATCATGGCCAGATATTCATACCAAAGTTTCTTCAAGTCTCTTTCATGGAATTATATTTTTTTTAATAAAATAAGTAATATAGCCTATTAAAATCAATTTATATTGATGGTCTGCAAGATTCCAGAATAAATTTTTAACAGCTAATTAAACCCAATAAAATATATGTGAAATCAAAATGTTTATATATATATATATATATATATATATATAAAAGAAACTGTGTGCAAAGTGCAGAATATTAAATTTTATTCATATAATTAGTAGTTTGAAATAAAGATATTTGTTGTTTGCCCTTTCTACGTTGAAAAATCACAAAAAACTATTAGGACTCAAGTCACTAAATCATGGTCTATAATTATAGGTAACAGGAAAATTCATCCGAAAGTACCCACGAACAGGTTTTAGTGCTAATATTTTTGTCAATATTAAAATAATAGGGTATTAATTGCATGGACGGAACCCCCACAAAATATCGGATTATTTTATGGAACCACGAATTCTTCGTTGGAACATGCATTGGATATGAAGAGATGTCCATTGAGTCACTTCACCAAATATACACACGCATTGCTGTTAAGGGGATAAGTATATTTTTGTCCTAAAATTTTTAATTGATATAGTACAGTCTTAAATATTTAGCTTATTTTAATTTAATTTTAAACATTTTGATTTTATGTTAATTATATACATTAATTGAATTATAAAAAATAATAAAATAAGTAAAATGCATATTAAAATTGTATTTCTTATCTAAATACAAATTACCACTATTACCGTCGCAGCTACTATCGCTGTTACCACTATCGCCGCTGCCACCACTACCATAACCATTTTATACCGATGAGATTAGTTTTAAAAACAAAGAAACCAAGTGGAATTTGATATTAGTGAAGAAGAAAAAGATAATCTTGAGTTTGAATCTAAAAGACGAGAGATGAGAAAAAGAAAAAAGATGAAAGGAAGAGGAGGCGACGACGGCTCGGGCGAAGAAGATGAGACTGTTATGTTTATCAGAAGCAGAGATGGGGACGACATGGGGTGGTTATGTTGACGGTGGTAGTTTGTATTTAGATGAAAAATATAATTTAATACACATTTTATTTAATTAATTATTATTTTTTTAATTCAGTCAATATATTTATTTAACAGTTAATTTGTTTTTTTTTATTAGCAATAAAATTTAATTGACATGAAATTAAAATATTTGAAATTAAATTAATATAGTTAGAACTATATTAAAAAATTTGAAAATCTTAAGATTAAAAATATGGTTATCTCTGAATTATGGACTTCCCCATGTGCAGCTTGTCCTCAATTTGGTTTTGAAAAATATTAATGAATCTGAGATTTACGATTTATATGTATAAAAAAAGAGAGAGAGAGAGAGAGAGATAGATTGTGTGCAAACAGCCATTCTCCTAAACAAAGAAAAGGCTGTCCGTTAACCAGGCACGCAGCTCGTCAGCGTTGAAATGGGACGATCCACCCAATTTTACAAGTCTAGAAAAGCCATGCCTAATCAGCCTCTATATTCATTATTCTATTTAGGAGAAATAAACACGACCAGCATTTTAGCACAGCTAATCAAAGTCTCTTGTTCTTTGAGAGAGAGGGGAATTCGATTCCTATTTTCCTCTAATTCTCACAAATTTGTGAGTTACTTTTAGTCATGTGAACAGGATACTGATCATCTCTACAACATTTTGGAACTCACCACCCCTTTTTTCACTAACTTTTAACGAGTTAATTATCGATTCTTATTGTGTAAACCAAACAAAAACAAAAACAAAAAAAAAAAGAGAGAGAGAGAGAGAGAGAGAAAGAAAAACAAACACGATCAGCATTACTTTGAAACAGCTGACGTCATTGGGGAACTTAATGTAAAAATAAGTCGGCTAATGAAAAAACCAAATCCGACCCGCAATATTCAAAGATTTGACCCAGTTGGCCGGGTACATAAATATGCGATAAGTGTCAAATGTTCGGCTGTGTGTCCAAGCTTTGCTTCCACAAACAGATTAGACGTTATTAGTCATTCCTAGGAGACAGCACAGTATTTATATTTAAATATTCAAAAGGTATATTTTATTCATCTGAATAATAGAAAAAAAAATATTAAAAAAATTATCCATCCTTTATTGTCTGTATTTATATTGCGTATCGTTTTATTCCTATAAAATATGAGATGAAAAGAAACAATTCTAGAAGGAGTGCATTACGACATTGCAGAAAACAACAAAACTTCCTTATATTTTCATTTTGGATGTGTCCGTTGTCTCCTCTGGAGCTTCCAGGAAGCATACCAGTCAAACGGGTCACTTATATATTAGCATTGGGTACCATAGAGAGTATTTAATCTGGAAATAAAATCAATCCACTGACCAGCTTGTTTGGTAGACAGAATTTAATCCTATTCACTTAATTATATTATTTGACACACACACACACAGACACACACGTATATGACTTGGATGCATCATGCGATATAAGATTGGCTGGGAATTCAATTCATTTGAATGTTTCAACTCTCTCAAATACAAACATTCGTCATGCATCCAAAATCTAAACAATACGATTAAATTCGTTTATCTTTATCATTTATCAATAATGTTTATTAAATATCTTCATCTAAGAGATCCAAGTGTAGTTTTTGATAATAAATTGTCTTAATATAAATTAGGACACAGTTATTTTCTTAATTATTTACTAAAAAAAACTTATTAGATTGCAAAATATATAACGAAAATAATTCGTTTAAAATGTTTATACAGAACAAATTAATTTAATCTAAAATTTTTATTTAAAAAGTAAACTAAATATAGAAATTTGTACATAAATGAACCGATTAAATTCAGAGGTGAAATTTAATTGAATGCAATATCGACACAGTGCAAAGTGAGACGCAATATATCTTTAACAATATAAGCAATCCCAGAATATTCCACGCCCGAGTAAAAAGAATATATATATATATATAATGAAATATTTACATAAATCATAGGGAAAATTTTAATTTCGCCTTAACGATATTCGTATTGTATGCTGGTTCACGCACAATTAAAAAATATCATATTTATATGTTTATAGTGGGAGAATACATTATGCACTCACATAGTACATGTGCACATAATAAAAGTAAAATTAAAATTTATTTTTTAAACAAAATAAACGAGGTCGTAATCGCGGAACACGTATTTGATTCTCACTTGGCTTCAGTTTGACGGGGGCCAAAGTCCGCGGCGCAAATAAGGGCACGTGTTGAGGTGCGAGCAAATCCGTCGTGACCGTCCGATTAAATACGTGGGCGTGGCGGTGGATAGGTAGGGCCCGCCAACGGAGGCCGAAAATGACACGCGTACGATAGCGAAAGGAGGACGTCCCAATCGGCGGAGCGTCGAGATGTGGGGGATTGATGTCGACACGGAGCGTGTATCGTGGGTAAAATTTGGTTAAGAGAGAAGGAACCAGCATTGATTATGGTAATCTTATTGTTTATTTGACGATGTCCTAATTAAGTGTGGCCCAAAATCTTTGTCCTTTCTATCTAAAGAAATCTTGAAATCGGATTCGCTAGATGCATAAATGCACAAAAAAAAAAAAAAAAAAAAGCCTAGCCCCAAAACCTTAAGCTGAGTCTCTTCCTCCAAAAACGAAAAAAAAGCTCAACGTCTGCCGTTTCTTCTGGGGGTATATTTGGCCTTCGGGGTTTCATTGCGAAATTACGTACAAGTTGCCACCTTTGATATAATTTTATTATAATAATTAATTATAATAAATTAATATTTAATTTTGCGTTTATTATTTTAATTTCCTTTTTCCTCTGTTGGCTTAGTAGTTTAGTTATATTTCGGTGAATTGATTACGACGACTTTACGTTTGAATTTTTGCTTGTCATGTTTTGGACATGCGTGGCGTGGGCCATTTAATCAAGTGATCTTGTCGTATAATGGCTTTGATAGAACGGTTCATACTGCTGTTACACATGCACTCATCCGTGCACAGGGTGCTTTTTTTTTTCAGTATTGTTTGGTACTGTGGTCTACGGAGACTTTTATTGAGCTCAATTTTCTTTTCTTCTTTTTTTTCGTTTGTATCAAAAATTAAATATTACCAAAATTTGATTAGAATACAGTTTACGAACTATGGCTACTCCATTAATAGGTGCCAGTTCTTACTTTCATTCGCACCGAGGTGAAGGGGTGAGTTGAAGGCAACGTAAGAGTCAGTCAACTGTAAAAACTGAAACGAGAAATATCGATCTGAAATTCTCAGTACGCTGATCTCCAAGGCAAAGTCCAAGTAAAAATTTCAAAGGGAAGAGGTTAAAAAAAATACCTATAGAAGGAGCGAGAAGCCAAATAATTGAGGCATGCATAGGTGAGTCGGGCTTACACGCAAAATATGTCAGCGTGCGATCCTGTTGTCTCATGGCTCCACTTTCTCCGCACGTGCATAAAACTTTTGCTTACATTTCTCGGTAAAAGAGAACTGCTACCTTTATCGCCCCTTTTCCTTTCGGTTGGTGTGGTTTTCATACGCTGCCAAAAACAAAAGGGCCCAAAAAAAAAAAAAAGTATTAAAAGGGAGCTGCTATGTATCGCATGCAGACATTCGTGTAATCTCAATTCCTCTTTGGATTTGTGCTGCTTTCAAATTGAGATATTCCCTTCGTTCTCTAAGAAAGAAAATTTTCCACATAGACATGATGATTTTAAAAACCGGAAAGGAAAAATGAAATTAAAAGCGGTGGAGGGTTTACGATTAACCCAATCGCTACCATAAATTGACCTCCGTCTCCTCCATAAAGTAAATGATACATAATCGTAATAGTTGCACTCGAATTTGTTCTCAGTAAAATTTTGAGATGGCAGAAGTACGTGAGGCTGTTGGAAGAGGTGGGCTCGGAGTGGTTTAGGCGTATCTGCTGAATAAATCTGATTGCCATCGTTAAATAACCGAGAACCATTTCTCGTAGGGCGGCGCATACATCAATCCTTCACACACTTTATTTATTTATTTATTTTAGGCGTGCTAATCTTTTTGATTTAGCCTTTGTTAAGAACATGTAGATTGGTGCAGTAATGGTGATGTTTTAAGAGCAGGAACTACTAATATAGAGTACAAAAGAAGAGTACGTGGCATCTTCTACGTCATTCTTTGGAGTAAAAATGATGTAGAAATACGAACTACGTTTTAGAAGTTATTTCATACTTTGAGAAATGCATGCATTGTTTAAAAATTGTGTAAATTATTTTTTTATTTCATACGTTTGTATTAAATGTTTTTTAATTAATTGAATAATTATAATTATAATTATAATTAAATGCGTGAGGCCGAAGACTAAAACTATCAATTAATCCAATATTCTTTTAATAAAACATCTCTCTGTAAATTATGAATAAGAATATTTGTTGAGAGTTATTATTAATTTTTTTTTGATAAATCTTAAAAATTATTTTAAAATTTTGATTAAACGTTAATTTTTTGTAATATTTTTTTTCACATTTCTATTTTGTCAAAATTGCGTAAAATAAATGATTGAAATTGTATAAATTTATTGTAATTGTTAATTTTAATTAATTATTGTACGAAATTTATATTTATTTTTAAATTTAATTTATGTATCTTTTTGTTAGAACTTGGGAGAACGGAGAGAGTGGGAAAGGCATCAGATAAAGGAGAAAAAAACAGAGAGGGAAAGAAAAAGGGCATCCCTTTTGGACGATCCACGTTTCACATGCACACGAGCGAAAACAATCTCAAAAAAAAAAAAAAAGAAAAAATTGACCAGTCGCAAGCATCCCACAAGTAGGTAAACCCCGTTCCCACGTGGAAACTGGCGATCGGAGTCGGACGGGTTTAGCCGGTCAAAATCTACGTATGAAAGAGCCGAGCGCCTGGCTCGCCTTGTCGGTCGCAGGGCGCCCGTGCATTAAATTACGCCAACCGGCTCTGTCACATGTCCGCATAGCAACTTCACCTACAATTGACGGTCCGTTGCCAAGTCACACTATCACCATCTCTCCGAAGCCCCTTTCCAACCAAAGTCTCACTAACTCCCACACCCAAAACTCTCTCTCTCCCCCTCTCTTCTCAGGAACCCACCTAGCGTAAGAACCAGATCAACCCATGAACCTAGTTTCTCTTTATTTCTAGGGGAATAGACAAAGCTCAAGCCTTTTTCTCTTTAATTTACTCTCTTAGTATATATGCTCAGTCTTTGCAGGTTTGGATGAAGATTCTGCAGTTTTGATAGAGCTGTATCTATCATTTTGTATGGAGACCAAAGAAGCTGTAAAGATAGGGAATAAGGGTGGATCCTCGGCATTTCCTGATCATATGCAGAGCATCTACCCATTACAGGGTGTCTCGGACTTGTATGACTGTGAGGGAGATAAGAGCTCACTAGGGTTTATGGAGCTTCTGGGCATGCAGGACTTAGGTTCTTCTGCGTTTGATATTCTTCAGGTATCATCTAAGGTGCAACCTGCAAATCAAGTTGTTATGAAGACGGAGGAGTCGCCGGAGGTGTTGATAAATCAGCCTGCGACCCCCAACTCTTCGTCGATTTCATCTGCTTCGAGCGAGGCTCTGAATGAGGAACCGGCTAAGGCTGCTGCGGATATTGAGGAAATGCAGCAGCAGAATGACAAAAAAGAGTGAGCGAATTTCCTAAATATCGTCCTTTTTTTTTTCTTTTTTTGAATTAGGAGATAATCCCATTTGAGGACAAAGATGAGGCGTTGACGCTTGATTGCTTTGTATGATTGTTTACAGCTTCCTGTAATGCGTCATTGAAGCTCTCGGGAAGTAATTTAGCACAATTAGCGAAATGGGTTTTTTGTTATGTGATATTGAACATACTGATTTGATGGCTTTTTGGATGTTTCGTTTTTGTTTATTTTTTCAAAGGCTGAAACCCAAGAAGAGAAATCAGAAGAGACAGAGAGAGCCGAGGCTCGCATTCGTAACAAAGAGCGAGGTTGATCATCTGGAAGATGGCTACAGATGGAGAAAATACGGCCAAAAAGCTGTGAAAAATAGCCCTTTTCCTAGGTAAGTAGTACTACAACCTTCTAACTTCAGTTTACTGTTTGCCCATCTTCAAGTCCTTTTTTGGTTCTGTTGAATTTTAATTAGTTTTCTGGTTTGGAAATAATTTAGCCCCAGAACCTGACTATTTTTGCCTTGTTCTTTATCGATGTCTCTTGATGTTGATGCAGGAGTTATTATCGTTGCACCACTGCTTCTTGTAATGTGAAGAAGAGAATAGAGAGATCTTTTGCTGATCCAAGTATGGTAGTGACCACTTATGAAGGCCAACACATGCACCCGAGTCCACTCATACCCCGTCCAAGCTTAGCCGGAGCTGCATCGGAGTCTGGATTCTCTGCCGCCACCGCCACATTTGCTATGCCCATGCAAATGGGTGTTCCGTTTCACCAACCGAATCAACAACAACCCTACGTCAGTGGCTTCTCACCTTTGGGCTGCGGTTACAGTGGGACTTCAATTGCTACTTCGCTTGGTGAGAGGCGATTCTACAACATCTCGGGGTCAGCTTCCAAGGATAATGGGCTTCTTCAAGACATCTTCCTTTCCCCTATGATAAAGGAAGATTAGACTAACAGCCCCCCATTACTGCTTGTTTTGTAGTCCCCTGACCTTAAACTGACTTTTGTGAAAGAAGCTGTAGATGAAAGGCCACTCACTGATATGTGGCAAATGTAATTGTCCTGCAACGTTACCCTAACGCTGATGAAATCTGTGTATCTATCAGGTTTTTGGTTTCTTAAATTGGTTCAGTTTTCCGGCCAGTCAATTCGTCTCTTCTTCTTTGTTCTCTTTCTTCCTACATTACATGTTGATTAAGGGTGGATTTTGTTTATAAATATCATATAGAAATAATTTTAGAAGACGAAGTCGCCTCGCCTCGCCTTAAATGCCTTGGGGACTGTATCTTTTGTCTCTTTTTATTTGTTTCTGGGTAGAAAGAATGCGCATCGATTTCAAAAGTTCAGCTTGGTCAAAGATTTCGAAGAGCTTTGGGCTTCTTGCAACGGGCAGTTATATTATATGTTTGGATATCAAATCTGAAAGGAAAGACGCTCGCGGTAAAGAGTGTGTAGGAAAATGAAATTATTTTTTTCATTCCATACTTGGATAAAATAGGAATAAAGAAAGGAAGGAAAACAAAAATAAAGCGATCAATGTCGTTCGAATTGTGAAAGAAAGTGAAAAAAAAAAAATGAAGTATGAAATTATTAAGTTATCTAGAAATACAAAATAGCGTGTAGTATAGTATATATTTTTTTTAAGTTGAATATATAATACTTTATATAATAGCATCTATTAGCAGTAATTTATTTTATATATTATTTTCCTTTTAGTTAATAACATGACACAAAAAGGAAACACAAATAGTTTAAAAGAAAAACGAAAGAGGAAACAGGGCATTTTTGTATTTCTTGCTTGAAGAACACACCACCTTCCATTTCTCACTGTTTTGGTTAGACTAAAAAATTAGACTGACTGCTTATGGTAATGAATCTATGAGATTTGTACTCAGGGATGAGCCAAGGATTCATAGATGAAAGTCAAGGGAGGGGTCATATTGATGACCGAAACACTTTAATTTTGATCCTGACGGGGGACAACTACATATGCGAAGAATACCCTAAATGCTGCTGAGCCGAGTTATATGTAATAGCCATGCACCGAGAATAAGATTGGGTTCCTTTGACTGGGGCAGAGACAATGAAGAAAATGTATTGATTCCTTTCTAGGTAGGGGTTACAAAACTGAAAACAGATGGCTGTGACTCGAATGACTTGCACAGTTTGTATGAAGTTCTCCGGCCCTTTGCCATGTGAAACAATGTGTACTCGGGGTTATTTGATGTTAATTTGATCCGTTGGTTAGAAATTTAAAATAAAAAATTATGTATCGCCCACATGCGATGGGACCATAACAGCTGTCGGTCTCTCTTCCAGAATGGTTTCGTATGATCACTTCATTGCATTAATGAGCCTTTTACGAAAGGTTCAAACCTATAAATCGCGGACATTTTTAGAACCATGAGTCTTTTGGTTAGGTGTTCAATATAATATTTATTCAACACATTTTAAATACGCATGGAACACTTTAAAATATATTAAAAAAATAAAAATAATTTGAGTTTACACCTCGAACACTTCTAGCTTACGTATCAAAACACACTTCTTTCATATATGTCAAACGTTTTTAATTAATATGTTATATACCTATAACACATATAAAATTAATTTTATAGTTCTTAAAGCTAATACGTACATTAATTTTTTATAAACATATTAATGAATAAATTGGTGATAAGTAATAATAATTAATAAAAATAATTTATTCAAACAATTATATTAAATATTTTAATTTACAATTCCTTAAACATTACATATAATAATTTATATTTTTTAATAATTATAGTATTTTTTAACATATAATTTATAAAAATTTATATGCTAGTTTATCTTACTATTAGTGCGTGTGTGTGCATGCGTGTGTGTGTAAAATAAATCTAATATATATTTTATAATTATTTCTACACCATATGCTTGTCCTAATTTTTTAAAAGTCTATGCGTCTTCATATTGTTTCTAAACTTTTATGATATTTTTCACAAAAATTCAACTCATGTGGACACCTTAAGTAGAACATTTCAAAGTCCAAGCATTTAGCAAGTATATGCTTCAGTCCAGGATGCCATGCTCCAATTCTAGCCCATTCACGTAGACGTTAAAATTGATTACCTGTAGTCTCTCGGAAGTGAGGCCATATATGAACTCAAGAATACTTCAAACCCTTCCCCAAACAAAAGAATGGAAATCGCAAGCCTTCGGAGAAAAGCCCCTTCTTGTCAATACCCTCTCACGAGAAAGGTAGTGGCTGAAACGTAAATAATGGTGTTGGTCCCTTCTATGGCTTCCGTATAGTTTGTACTCACAGCGTGGTCCAATCCAATTTTCTGATATGCGGCAACGTTGCGCATCTATAACCTCACGTGGTGTTTCACATGTTTCGCCCACAGAGATGCTGTTTTAACCTTTACAAGCACTGGAAAAGGCCCTAACGCCAAAACAGATTTGTTCCATCTTGGTTAATGTCCGCATCCTACACACGGGCTTAACTTGCTTAAAAGCAAATACAAGAGAACCATGCAAGAAGGTCCTACATAACCAAAGGCCTTCAATGCAAACACAGTAACTTATAACATCGGCTCGCTCAGCCATAGAATTTCTGCATGCATGAGATGAACAACTTATTGTAACTTTAAAAGAAGGGGTCCAAAATCTGTCGTATTCAGTCATAAAAGCTACTGACCTTTTTGTTCAAATTAATGTCTCCACTGCCTCACTCCATGGTGAAGCTCCATTGGAATACTGCAGAGGAAACGGATATAATCTAGTAATACTCATGTAATGCACCTCACAAGAAAAAGAAGCAGAAAGAAATCGAGTATTCAAAGCAGACTTCCACATTGAATCCTTGGAATATTCACTTGCAACACAATCCATTATGCTAGTTCCCAATCAAAACCATAGAAAGCTCAAAAAAGAAATGAATGAACATTGATAAAGATGGTACAGTTACCTCAGAAAATACAAAAGGAGATGAATGAACATCACAATGCTGCAATGAGAAACCAAAGTACAGGCAAAACCCATCTGATCTAAGTTTAATAATATGGGATTTCCCTAGTTACAGACTTCAACTGATTGCTACAGGGGGCAGCTTGAATTGAAAGGACTATGATAAACTAATTCAATGTTAAAAAATGACTCATAGATAAAAGAGATATTACAGTTTAGTAATTCAAAATAGGCCTATTTTTGTCCAAAAGCCAAAATACACTTATAATACATTTTCACAACATTCCTGTGTTGCGGGAATATAGGATTCCAGCACCATGTCTTGAATTTGAGGTAATTTGAGATTCCCAAAAAGTGAATTGCAGTTTTCCGGATCAAAAACAGGAGTTTCAGTTGCCTACCAAGACTCCTGTGCAAGGCCGCAAGAACTCTCCAATTCCAATAACTTCAGCGTTTTCAATAGGAGTACTACAATGATTTGGGAGTGCCAGGCGGAAAATCAGAGGTTGAATTTAAAAAGAAATGCTAAAAGACAGCAAATACCTATAATGCATATTGGCTTACAATATTTGCATCTTGCTAAGGGAGAAAAATGTATTCCCAACATCCCTCAGAACTTTCAAGAGAGAGTCAAGCATCTGAGAGAACTGAGAATTAAATCCTAATATTTTAGAACTCAAGAAAATATTATTCCCAAGGATATAATAACATGCAAAAGGCATAGATTTCCACACTTTGTGGTTTAGGAAAGGATCAAAGATATGTAGTATTGCCCTTGTTCTTAGGGGAGACTGTTTTCACGATTCATAGTTATGACCTAAAGGTCACAGTGGAGTAACCCTTCCATTTTACTAAAGTTTGCCCTTCACCAAGGCTTACCCTTCTAAACTGCCCTTAAGATGCAGGGAACTCAAAACTACACTCCTCAAACGAACCAGAGATTAAGCATATACAAGTCAACACTTGGATAGCTCTTTCACACAGGTGGGATCAACGGTTGGAATTTTTCCCGACCATATTTGCTCTTGTTCCAGACCCTGTGAAGAACAATATTAGTGTGTAAGTCCAGATCAACAATTTAGGTATTGGCCTTAAATATAGGAAGCAGAATATTTATTATTGCAGTACACCATAATGACTCTTATCACTGTTTGGAACACAGGCTAGCTCAATGAGCAGTTCATATCATCATGACCACAAAAATTTAAGACTAACCAATCAACAAATGCAAAATCCACACTGTTGCAACTATTTTGGTCAAGCCAAATCAGGTAGCCAGAGTTCCACAATCTGAACTAGATTTAATAGGACCAACAATATCCACAAAATTTTAGCAGACATAATCAGATGAAGAGCTATCAGATATAGCTCAATAATAGGCCAGGTTATTACTGGCCAGTTGTGAGTATTTGCAGAGGTCCAGGAACTCATTAGCTGTTACTTGTGGTTGTGTTATTCTCATGGAAATCTATCTGCTGCTATCAGAGTTGGACAACTGATGAGAAAATCACTTGCATGCAAACAATGTGCATAACTGCAAATGATCTACAAGTACTAACGCTTGGGAGTATCTAAAATGCTGTATGAACTGCATGTTGATATACATGTGGTATTCTCATGGTATTCATTGGTTGTTGCATGTAGCATTCTCATGAAAACTATCCGCTGCTATCAGGTTTTTACAATTGATGACTAAACCACCTTCAAGCAGGCAAAGTGCATAATTGCATGTGAATTACATGTACTAAGGCCTCAGTAGGAAGTACAATACTCTGTTAGTCGTTTTAATAAAACCAACTTCAATTTTATTCTCAGAGAGACAGTCATGCCATGCTACTAATTTATATTGGCAAAGCCATATTAACTTCTAGCAAATATATACAGGGTGCTGCAATACATCTCTGAATAGATGGTGAAACCAGGAATTCCCATGACGAGTAACAGCACAAGCCACACAACAGATTGATAAGCAAAAAATTCCAACAATATACAGAGAATTGCAAGAGTCTACTCAGTGGGGCTGGTAAGGAAGATTATTAAGAGTTGACACTCCTGATGTAAACCTTTTGGCATTGATCAGCAGAGAATACTAGAGATAAATTTGCGGTGTGCAACATTTGCTGCTTCTGTAGCAACTGATGAAATAAGGTGAACTCCTTAGGCTTCTCAGATAGCAAGTCAATATCCAAATAAATTGATTGCATCTTTTGCAAGTACATCTTACCTTGAACTTGCTAATGAGCTTCTACTAACAACTCCAAATGAGGTATAAAGGTAGAGGTACTAAAAAATGCGAATGGATATGGGGATAAAGTCATTATCCCTCTAAGCAAGGTGTTATTATTATCATTTTTTATTTTTTTGAAAAAAACAAACAAATGTTTTTCTCAGGTAGTGGACACTGGACGCAACCCAAACGAAATCCTCCGCTGAGAAACACAGTCTAGCTATGCAACACAAACTAATTAGATTCAGTTTCATTCTGAGAGCCACAATATCGAAAAAGATACTGATGTTTCTTCAACATAAGATTGTTGTGCAGTTGTAAGCCAAGTATCTGTTACTGCATTCTTTTCATGCCAATAGCATAATGGGCCAAAATCAATCCTTTGTTATCGTGAACAATTAAGGATGAATGTTACCATGAAACTTAACAGTCAACTCTCAAACTCCTCTACATGATTTAAAAAGGAAAAAAAAAAAAAAAAGAAGGGAGAATATAACAGGGACCAGCGTATAAACAAGAACAAAAAGTAATGCAAGATACGATTACCTGGAGAACCACCGCGAACAGAATGATAGCGACCTCCTTCTCCGCCATTGGAACGGAATCCCCCGCCGCCGAATGACTCAATTAGCGCACCGGTGATATGCTAATTTTGATTGGATGTGTAATTGGAATAGTTATGGTACTTTTGGCTCTGGTTGTTGAACTGTTGGCCGTAGCCAGACCCGGTGTTGTTGGTGATTGGAATGCCGCTCACGGTGGTTCTTGTGATCGGCGTTGTGGTGGCTTGATGGTAATACATACAATCTCCTCCCAACTTTTTCCCTCCGGTCTCCGTTATTTCTTGCCAGCGAGATTTTAATTTTTACGGCGTCGTCGAAGTCGGTACTACGAGGCGTCGAGAGATTTTATTCTTTAATTTGTTTAATTTTTTATTTAATAAATTTTAAAAATTTAATCAAAAAATATAATTATAAGATCAAAAAAATTAACAGTCTTTTAATAAAAAATATTCTGCTCAAATTGAACGAAATTATTTTCTACAAATGTTACAATGAATGAAGGAAAAAAAGAAATAACGTAAATTAAAAAAATTATTTATAAATAATTATTACTTTTATTAATTATTAATTTTTTAAAATTATTTTTATCAATCATAACTAATTATATATTAATTTTATTATAGTAATGTAAATTTTTTAAATTTATTGTTTAAGTTTATTTTTAGATTTTTATTTTATAATAATTAAAATTCAAAAATGTATTTTTTAATATAAATAAATTATTCTGAGCAAACAAACACAATTTATAAACGGCTCGTCATGCGCTGCTCAGAGGTCAAAAGCTTGCGGAAAAATCTGTTTCGTCACTTTGACGTTCGTGCCCCGTTAATTTCAGATGACCTCTACTCGCGCTTGCCATACGAACAAAATTAAAAATAAATAAAATAAAATAAAGAAACACTCGACTTATTATTTATTTACCGCCATCTTTGTTCTACAAAAGTTAAAAAGATGATAAATTTTAATTTATTATTTTTATTTTCTACATAAAAATTTGAAAAATTCGATGATTATGCAAATATTCAATTCTTTTGGAAGGTATAAAATATTAGTTATGTTATACAAAATATTAATTTTTAATATAGTATATAAATGGTTACGTAATTATTATAATATAATTGATATTAACAAATTATTAAAATTATATAAATATTTATTTTTTTAATATTATAATTTAACTACACAAACTTAAATTTCATGGATTGATTTGTACACAAAAAATTATTAATATCACAAAAGTCACATTGGAATTTTCTATTGATACATCCAATGCTATAAAAAGATTAAATATTTGCACTACTCTGCTAATTATCATGATTATACTATAGTAGCAAAGGACCTGCTAGACGATGTTAATTTGTTTTAGCCGAGCTGGAGAGATAAGTACACATTAATTACTGGAAGACTAAAATATGGTTGAAATATCAATTACACGTGGCTAAAGCCAAAACAAAAGCCAATGACTTGAACTTTTAGAATTGGTGTAGACAAAAGAAATCTGACTGTTTAATTAAAATAAAATGTTATGAAATAAAAAAATATTCTATAATTTTTTAATAAATTCTTATATATAATTAAAAAATTATATATATAGACGGCGGCAGCAAATATTGTAGGAATTGCGATAATTTAGAAAAACATTGTAATAGGCAAAAAGAAAACAAATGCCAACATCTCGTCTATTAGACTTGTTCGGTCGGTCTGTGTGTAATATTTTTTTAGGAATTACTCTAAAATTAGTCTATCTCTCCTACCAAATAAAAAAAAAAAACACATTGGTTACGTCCTCTCCTGTCAATCTGCCATTTTTAGTTTTTTTTTTATCGCCAATTGTGAATTACCCGTCGCCCGTCCTTGGACCAGCTGCCACGTCCGCTTCAAACTCTGCCTCCTTTTTGGCGTCACGGTTGACGAGAGGTCCAAAACCAACGTATGTTTCTTTCCTTCTTTACCATGTCACTAATATTTTGAAGAACTTAACCACGCTAACAATTTATATATTAAAAAATTATATATATACATAATTATTTTTATTTTTATTTTTATAAATCTTACACTCATCTTAAAAATTAAAATTCAACATTTTAAAATTTTAAAAAAAATCTAACTTATTAACAGTAACATATTGCATTGTCGCCGCTTTGTTTCCCGTTTTAAAATATTTGTTTATTTCTATATTACTCTTACTATATTTATACGGACATCATCCTCTCGTCCTTCTTCTCTGTTCTTTTTTTAAACGTAAACCCTCCCGACTCCTCCCTCTCTCTTCTATTTCTCTCTCGGGTTCTAACCCAGACAAAAGCTCTAATTTTGGGGAATCATTTCTACGAGTCCAACGTTGAATTCTCTGTTTCTTTCCCTCGCGTCCGTCTGTTCAAAGGTACATTCTGTTTTTTCTTCGAATAACGGTGTCTTCGATTTAAAATTTAATTGTTGTCAGTATACTTGACTTTATAATTATGTTTTTTTTTTCCCCCTCTCTTTTTGTGAAAGTTAATTTTGAGAATGAAATGTTGGCGCTGTTCTCGTTTTGGTTTCAGTTTCTTGAGAACACAAAGGAAAAAGGAATAAAAAATAGTTTGTTCAAGTGAGCCGGCAATTACATATTAATGTGCTCGAGTTTTATTAAATTGCTTTTTCTTTTTTTTTTTCCCCGCATTTTTCCTGTGGAAACTGCAAACGGAAAACAGAAGCATTTGATTTGTGGTAATACTGATATTTGCCTGACTCTGTTTTATGTACATTTTTCGTAGGTTTGCCTAGAGTGTTGAAATGGTATCGCTTATAACACCCATGTTTTATAGGTGTTGTTTTGTTGGCAAAGGAGGGGTTAGTTGACTGTTCGGGGCTTGGAGGATAGCTTTTGCTCCTCGCGGAAAATCAAATGCCATGTGAATATAATTGTTGATGGTAGGAACGAGGAAATATGTGCTGTATGATTGATGTAAACAAACTGGATTCTTTCTGAATTTCCTCGTCAATTTTTGTTTTTTTCATTTGTTTTTGAAAATTTAGTATTTGCTTGCGCTGCTTAGGTTCAAATCTGTACGATATATGATAAAAGGTTCTGTTCATTTGAGCTTGCAAAAGAGTTTTCCTCAAAGGGATTTAATTGAGGTCAACGCAGTGAGGAACAAAGTCCTGCGGTAATGGAACAGTGCTTTTCACTTATAAATGGTGCAAGAAGTTGCTGTCATAGAGTAAATCTATCTTAGATGATGGATCACGGAATTTTGGGAGAAAGAGGCCTTGACATAGATCTTGAAAGTGGTGGGATGACCAGTGAAGAGGATACAACAAATGACATTGTGCCAGCTAACAGACAAACCAATAAACTTGTAGATATATTTTGCAATGGGATGTTGAGTCTTGATGGAATGGTGAGTTCCTCAAAATCTGGTCGGGTTTCTGATGACAATGTGGGCCTGTTGATAAACAAAAATTCAGAAGCAAAAGAAGATCAATTGCAACTAACCTTTTGGGATAGGATGCATAGAGAAGAGAGACGAAAGAAGGCAAACTTTAAAAAGCCTCCAAGGCCTCCTAATGGCCCTTTGCTGGATGCTGCTGACCAGAAGTTGGCGAAAGAAATTGCTGAGCTTGCCATGAGAAAACGCACTAGAATCGAACGGATTAAAGCTCTAAAGAAGATGAGAGCTTCGAAGGCATCATCACGGAACAGCAGCCTATCTGCTATGGTTATAACTGTTCTCTTCTGCCTCATTGTCATCTTTCATGGTATTGTGGCTTTTTGGAGTTTCTTTAGTTTCAAATTTGCCTTATCTTTCATTTTCTTGCATCAAGACTTGTGGGTCATGCAATCATATGCATCACACATGTAGTTTAATTCAACTTCACCAAATTCTTAGCTAGAGTATTCTGCAATTTTCTTCTGATTACATCTTCCATCTTGAAAATCAAGATTCTTAGTTTCCATGACACCTGGTATGTACACGATGCCATAGATGTATGCCTAATTAACAGTTACATATAGATCCTTATATACAATACCCCATAGAATTTCTATGCATGCATGCCATATGGAGCAATATCGAATTTAATTTCAAACCTTCTGTCCTTTCCCTTCCTTGGGATTCTCCTTAAATGATGGATAGCTAGCACACTTTTATTTTCATGCAAAAGGAAAAAAATTTGTCAATGGTGTCTCCTGATCAAATTGTATTACCCATCATTGGGGTTCACCACTTCCATGTGGACTAAAGAATCAGTTTCAGCAGTTGATAAGATACATCTTTTATGGTATGTTGTATATATTTGGACTATTGGTGTCCCTGGTGTATGCTTGAAAAGAAAAATGAAACTAAGAAAGTTGCCATTACTGCTGACATCCATTTGTGATCAGAAAATGCAGAGACATCTCTCCCTCTTCCTATGCTTTTTAGTGATTGTAGTTGACAGCTTCCTGAATCTTAGAAGGACATTGGACTGCTTTTTGGTAATGTAACTGTTGTGCTTCCTCCAATGTTATCTGGCAGCTGATTATGGTCAGTATGTTTAGCCGATTTCAGCATTATAGTGACTTTATGTGCCAGGGAATTTGTTAATTCTTCTCTGTTGCTCACATGCAAGTGGTCGTGCCTGAGAATTTCGAGGCATTCATCATGTGCTCTGATTCAAAATGCAACTTATAAAGTTGATTATCCCTTCAACACATGGAATTTAAATTTGAAGCTCTAAAAGTCCAGTGATAACTTTAGTCTACTTTTTTTTCTCTTCATTGTAGTCTAAATAACTTCCCAAATATTATTACCTTTTGCTTTGTGTGAGAAATTGGCTTGAAAAGCAGATATCTCTCTTGTAGAAAAGTCTTGGGCTAAGAGCACACCATGCCATCCATATATCAATTTAACATACTAGAATTTCTGTTGCAGGACTTTTTACGAGGAATGGAGGGGGTGTATTGTCACGACCATCTCCTAAGCCAGCATTTCCCGGGACTGAAGATTTAATCACAATCCAAGTTTACAATTCTTCCGCCAATGAAGGTAGTGATGACCCGCATTCTGGCTCCCCAAGGTGAGTTACCCCATATTTCATATCGATCATTTTGACAGTGATAAGACTCCTCATATTCCTTTCTTCTTGTGATATGATCATAGCTTGGCAGAAAGGCATGTTTCTGGTTCTGGTTCGAGGAAGGAGTGAGGATGCAAATTTTGTACTCTTAACAGGTTGTTACTGATGCAACACCCGACTATACTCATTTCTGTGTATAGGGGAAGCCCTAGGCATGTAGAGATTTTTGAAGAGGGCCGTTTGTACAAAGTTGGTATCGGTATTGGGTTGATGGAAGATCAAAGAATTTCTATTGATGGGTTTTTTTTTTTTCTTCTTTTTCAATAAGCAATCAAATTCCCACTTATTTTCTTTTGTTTCCCTCGCCATTTCACTGTGCGAGATTGGTACTTTTTTTCCGCTAAGACATTAAAAATATCTCTTAGTGGCCCAACTATCAATGAATTTAGCATGTAGGAGACTCGTGACTCATGAGTCCCTCCGGGCCTGTTCAGTTGAGCGCAAAAGAACCGTCTTTCACGAAACCTTTTCCCTAGAGTGCACACCAAGGATACAAGGTTAATTTGGTTTTAAATTAGCATATTTTTCCTGCATAGAATTGGTCAAATTTTCAAAATTTCTATATCATTCTTCTAAATTCGTAAATCACAGTAACTTTTCTGTAACTTTAATCGTCCGGTTTTTTCCTTTTACTCTTAATGGGGAGAAAAAAAAAAAAAAAAGCAAATATGCTCTCCCACATTCAGATAAAAGACCCAGGAGCTACACGGCAGATATCAAAGGGCTGGCGCGTATTTTAGTCGAAGGCTCACTGGCCCAGGCTAAGACCAAACAGGCCCACAACGCAGCAACTAAAAGGACGACTGACCCGGCTCCTAAAAGCGTGCTTAGCACCTGTTCGGGCTCGCTCGGATCGGCCGTCATCGCTGACATTCCCGATGCCATCAAAAGCTCGGAATTGGACTTGGGGCAGTCTTGATTTTGAAGATGCCCCTAGCAACGCCGAAGCCGCGTCCAGAAATGCTATGCAGATGGTTGGGAAGAGGGGCTCTCTGATTAACGCCAGCCTCCTCCCTTACCGTTTGACAACTTGCTCAGATGGCTAAACAAATCTTCGGTGTTCTTGTTTGATACATATTTAACGATTAGGTTGTTACAAAAACTCTTTTTTTAATAGGGAAGAAAGCAAATTCTCGGTGTTACGGTTTCCATTTTATTCATTTACTTGTCATTTTCAAATATCTTCGGTGCAATCTCCTTTGGAGTTACTTGAATTAATGCACAAGGATGAGTCACTATTCTCGAGTTTCCCGCTATTTGAAAAATTCAATTTACCATCGAGGCCGACATCCGTAACTTTTAATTTCTTTCAACAAAAATGGGTCCAGCTATAACGTACTACTTGTGAAAGAAATTTAAGCACCGAATGAAACTGTTTTTATTTTATTCTGAATCTTTGTCCTTCGTGGGCCCATAATTAATATGAAATTTTAAAATTTTAAATATAAGTTACATATTTAAAAATTTAAATTAAAAATAAGAGAAAAAAATTAATAAGATATAAATAAAAATTTATAAAATTAATATTTAAAAATTTTAAATTAAAATATGATATAAAGTTTACAAATCTATTATTTATTTAAATTTAATTTAATTTTTTTCAATTTTAAACACTCTGTATTTTTTAAAATATTATAACATTTATACAAAAAATATATATATATAATTTATTATCATATAAATGTTATTTTATCTTTTTGCATAAAAGGACATATAAACTTCGGCGCGTTTAAAGAAAGAAAAGTGAGAATCAACAAATTTAATGGTATTGATTTTAATTTTTAAAAAATACAAATAAAAGATTATTTATACAATAAAAATACATCAATCTTTTTTTTACATTAGTTTGAAATATTACTTTTAATGTTTAAATCAAAAAAATCATGGTAGAACTAATAACGATGTTGATTTATACATATAAAGAATTGTTTGCTTTTAATAAAATATATATCTTTGTTGTAGATCATATAAACGAATTTAATTTAATTTTTAGTTCAATTTAAATTTTAATTAATTGAATTTAATAAATATAAATTTTGATAAAAAAATTAAAATTTAATTTTGTTAAAATCATTAATAGAAAGTTGAAATGTTATAGTATCATTTAACTTTAATTCTACTTTGTGTATTAAAAGTAAAGGAAAAATAATTTGTCATGATAACAATAAAGGCAAATCAAAATTTTAAAAAATGAGTAAATGAGTAAATTAAAATTTAATGCAATATATTAGAATTATAGTTATAGTAACTACTTTAAAAAAGATTGCAAGTAGTCAAAAAAAATTATGATAAAAATTTTATGAATAAAATAATTAAAATTATTTTAGAATTTTTTTGATTTTAAATGTTAATTGTATGATAAAGTTTTGAATTCTAAATTCTGAGGTATTTTCTTACTTAATTTTACATAAAAATTACATGTAAAAAATATTATTTTGGTAATTTTGAAAAAGTTCATTTTTGTGATAATAAAACATTGGACATAATGGGTTGATATTTATATTGAGATATCAAACAAATATATATGAAAATTGAAGTATATCATACATATCTTAGAATTGAAAAGTAATTTAATATCTATAGGTTAGCTGGATAAAGAAGAAAATTCTACAATTTTTATAAATAGGTCATAAAAAATTATTAAAAGTACAATAGTGATACTAAAAGAAAATAAAATTGAGATATTTTACACAATTTCAAGTATAAAAGATTTAGTGAAAATTATTGACTTAAGGATTGATTATAAGACGTAACATTACAAGTTTACATATATGAGTAAAAAAAATTGAACATACTTAAATAATAAATTGTTTGATATACAAATTATTAATATTGGTATTTGTGAAAATCATATTCTCAAAAAATAGAAAAAAAAATTAACTTATCTAAAATTGAAAGAACACTCATTAGTAATATTTGAGGTTGTTTTCTAATAATATCTTTAAGTGGTTTTCTTGTTTTATTTAATAAGTAATATTAGAGTTAATATTTCAATAAAAAGATAATATGAATAGTGCATATTTATTAAGATTGTTGTTTTTATGAAAAAAGAAGAAATAGATTATAATCCTTAAAAAAAAAACATTTAAGTAAAGTGATAAGGTGTAATTTAGAACATAAATGGTAACGCATATGCACATATGCATATTTTAAATTGCATAAAATAAAGTTAATTTAACATTTAGTAGAGTGAGAATAAATTGTTGATACATTGGATGAAAGTAAGTTTAATATGAAAAAAATTACATTTGAGAAAAAAAATATATTAAAATTTTAAATGTAAAATATTTACAAAAGGTACATAATACTGTTGAATAAGGCCTACTGAATATTAATTCAAACAAATACAAAAGTGAGCCCCCGTAATGCCATTTTGCCCCCCCCGCCCCCCAAAAAACGGAGGCGACCGTAGTGCCATATTTCCATACTGTATCCCCGTCGTGGGTGGCCTTAACATGCCCATCTTTGCTATCAAGAAAGAAACGAAAAACCCATATTTGAAAGCGGTTTTCCTACACAGAATCCCTCGCTAGTAATTGGAAGGGCAGAGACCAATTTTGTATATTTTTTCAATTTGCCTAATCAACTATCAATTTCGGTCACCAATTTCTTTTTTAAAATAAGATTAATTTAGGTCATTCATCCATTTCCGTTAGTAAAACGCCATTAGAGTCCATGTGACATCCTACACAGTAAATGTGAAATCCATAATGAACTCACTTTTCGGGTGACTAGTGACCGAAATCGGTTAAAAATAAAGTTGATGACTAAAATTGAAAAATTTACAAACTCGATGGCTTAAGTGCAGATTTATGCCAATAACTCTATCCTATCCGGTTTTTCTATATATTTCCAACCCTGAACTTATATGAGAACATAATATTCAAATTTGAAACTTTATCTCTTCCCTTTTCATTATGTTCTTAATCTTACGATGAATTTTACATACTAATCTTTATGTTTCAATCTTTAACAAGCCATTCAAAGCTATAAATACCATAATCTAAATTCAAATTCAACTATCAATTCTGTCAATTTGGGTTATTAATATGGAAGTGCAAGCAATTGTTGTCGGCTGATTGTGTTGTGTAATTTTGCGTTGTCTTGTATTGAATCCAGGCCATTAAGTACAAAAAATGTGACTATTTGAGTCTAAACTCGTGGACTTGGTCAACTGAAAAGCGACTCCCTATATGAGTTCAGATTTGCCAGGATGCCACCCCTTAGTAATGGACTGAATGGAAGACCCACATAAGTTTTTTTTTTTTTCTTTTTCTCTTTGAGTTGGTTTTGGATTAATTAAATTAATAATTGGTGCTCAAGTAAGAGAATCTACAAAGTCGGTAAGCTAAACGTAGAGATGTCCCCAATATTTAAAGGTGTTTTATAATCATACCGAAAACTATAAGAGCAAAGACTCTTTGGATTTTGGAGGAATTCATTGTCCTCAAAATCAAAATTCAAGAATCCCATACTCTTGTAGGCCGAGTATTATTTTTTCTCCTTGTCAGTATTGCCCCAATTGACGATCCTAACCGACCTAGTGCCAACACCTTTGACATTGACATTATCCGTCTTCTTTCTTCTTATATTTACTTTCCGAATTCGGAATCATGTGTCTAATGATTGTTTATTTGCTCAGACTTATACGTTTATCTGATAGTGAACTCGAAGGCCTTTTTTTTTTTTCCCCTTTTTTTTTCCTTATCAGCGCGGTTTATTGGGACTGGTGTTTGACTTATTTTTTAATTTCTTTCTTAAGGTTTAATGCATTCTAGATTGGGTCATGTGTCATTTAGTATATTACAATTCTTACATTGTGTTTGGGAGAAAGAGGAAGAAGAGAAAAAAATAAGGAAAAAATGGATTATGGTAGTGTTATATCTAAACAATCATATTGATAGTGTCCATCAAAGTTATTCTTTTAAATTTTAAGAGAAAAATTATGGATATTTGCTATTTAATTGATAAAATGATGAATTTTTTTATATTAAATATTTTTTATTAATACCCGCCAATTTTAATATAAAGATAAAATTATAATTATAACACATATATATTAATTTTTTTAAATAAAAAATCTTTAACTTTCCTTCTTTACACTATTCTTACCTAAATATAAGGGGATCAATTTTTTTTTCTTTTTATTTTTTCATTCCTTTCTTCCCCCCCCCCCCATTTTCCTCTCTTCCTTGTTTGTCAGTATCTACGGGAAAGTTGGGTCATGTGGATACTGAACATGTTGATTCAGTCTTGTCAGCTTGCAAAATAAACTATATTGCCTTTTCTTATCAATGACACTATTTCCATTTAGGTTGCCCGGTGATCTATTATTAGCATAAATTTGAGGCTGTTGGTCCGTAGAGCTGATGCTAAGCTCAGTATTATAATCTTGTGTCGCAAGGGTAAAAAACTGCGAAAGATTATTACTTACAAAAACAAAGATTCCTGATTCTAGTCCAATAAAATAAGTCATGCCTTCCTTTCCTAGCCGTGTATGCTGTTGGTGCCGATTGTGGAAAGTGGTGCATGACAATTGAAAGAGGCAAGTTATCATCTTCGAGACATGATGGGACAGAGCTTCGAGACATCATCTAGTGCCCGCCTACACCTGCTTCGTTACCCTTGGCTGCAACAAACGCGATGCAATTATGGTAGTGTCTAAAATTGCAGCAGTGTAAAATGGCACATCCAAACCACCTAGCTATATATCAAAATGGCATCTCTTTTCCCACTTGACCTCGAAGTGCTCTTAAAGGGACCCCAATGCGCGTATGTTGCTGCATTGCTTCAGTACGATGAACCGAATCTTAGTGGTTCAAACTTAACGTACGGTTGGAACAGTTTCTGCAGGCTGCCTATGCATCCTACCGCGTGTGGAAAAATCAGGTTACTGTAATCTGATCCTTGGCTGCCGTGGCATGCAGATAAAACTGCAATTTATCACAGCATAACTGGCACCAAGTGTTTGTGAAAGGACGTATGATTAGATATGTCTTCAATCCACCAGCCTCCAGCCACTGCCAGCAAAATTAACATGGCATGTTACATTAGCTGGGCTCCATGTCTTTTTTGATTTTGACTTGTCCAGCAATGTCGTGAGCATAAAAAAGTTGTAAATTAATTTTTTACATCAATTTCATTTATTTATTTGTACTGGTAATTAGTCAAGTATGATTACTTTAGGTTTTTTGTTGTTCTCATATTGTTACTTACTTTTTCTCCTTGATTTTTTTATTTAAATATTTTGTGTATATTTTCAACCCGCGGCGTAACATTTTAACCTCAATCGCGTACTGCCTGAAATTCATTGCTCCGATCTATTCAGACGCAAGTCGTATAAGCCAAATAGAGGAGTTTTATATTTTCGTAAACTTAGGACCCAAATATATAATTTTCAATACATTGTGGGTCCAACACAAACAAAATTGTGACATAGAAACTAAAAATTAATATGATAGGAGAATGATAAAAATAATATCAGCTATTTCTTCTTAAAAAATAATTTATAAACAGCATTATTGTCGAACTTCCGCACGTGTGCATATGGTTCGTAATGCTAACCAAAACCTCTCTCATATAAATACGGTGTATTTCAGTTGACGTCCGCAACTAGTGTTAAGAGTTTGTATTTCGGTTGACATCCATAACTAGCTAGCGTAGGAGTGAAATTGTTAACCGCAACAGTAAATGACTCGAGCCCGACGGCATGGATCAATAATAAATGGACCGGGCCCTCATTAGGTGGAGGTGATAAAATGGTTCACCCAATGGCGCCCAGAGCGGTCCACATCTGTATTAACTTCGCCTCCGCGTGAGCAATGGTCAATGTTTCTCTCGCCACCTGACCTTGTAATGTGACGAACCGGGGGGAATTTTTGCCACACTCGAGCTTTGAAGTTACTCTAGAAGCTTGCCACTTAGATAATATAAATAAAACACGGAAGCATGGGTGTAATAGTTTGAACCGTGCGGAGAAGTCTAATCATATACGCTCATCAACATTGCAGCTGTCCATGACAACATCTGTCGTATTGGGGCTACCTTTTGTCCCTATATAAGGCTCAGATATATTCGAAAGAAGGCTCATGACATATAAAGGAGATAACCATGATTCATGCCATGTAGAGAATTAGTAAACCACGGTCGATTTTGGAGCATTGATGTTTACACGAAGAGAAAAAGCTCCAGACGCACAAACGGGGAAAACAAATCGGGCTCGCATTACTGGTTGATGAAGCTTTTCCTTGGTGTGATGTGATGGCCCATGCCGGGTGAGGGAAAACAAAGAGCAGGAAAACTAAAAATCAGAAAAAAATTGAGAAAAAAAAAAGAAAAGGGGGGTTCGGATGTCACTCCGTTTTAATTGGCTACTCGCGCTTTAATCGAACTTTTTTTGGGCAATCAAGAGCTCTTTATAGTTCTTTTTCGCATAACCATGCACTTGACATCCAAATTATATATGCTTACTTTCCAAGATTACACTTTGTTTGGACTTAAATTAGAGGGAGAAAGAAAGTTGTAAAATAATAATAATAATAATAATAACAACAATGTGAGTGAATTAAAGGCATTTTAATAGATCCATGATCTTGTTGAAAAAGAAAAAAAAAGCCAAAAAGAAAAAAAATCCGTGATAAATATTTTGCTTACTCAGCTTTGCAAGGCTTTCCTTACCACTTGGTGCGAGTGAAATATTGTGGTAGGATTTAGTCACAACTTTTTTACGGTTTTTTTTTTTCAATCCTTTTTCTTTCTCAAAGGATTATAATTATATACCTATAGATTCATATTTATTTGTATTTTTCTATTTTTTAAAATCTTTTTTCATCATACTAGAGTAAGAGTACCAAAATTCTATAGACAAAAGGTTGATTAACCAACTTTTAATTTTGGAATAAAGCTTGTATTTTCCCTGAGTTTTCAAACTCCGTAATTTCATCCTTGAACATCATGTGATCCCAAATTTCTAAGATTGTCACAAATCAGTCTAATTTTATTGATCCAACGATAGTTTAGTACATGTGCGTCTCTTTTTCATGTCAATCAGATTACTGTGTTATCCCTAGAGAAATTAAGGCTGAAATAAAAGAATTAAATTCTACATAATTATTCTTGTTTATTAGATCTAGCTACGCGCGTGATAATAGTAGGTAGATATTTTCAGGACAATTTAAATGTATTGCACACAAGACGCAGGGCTCTGCGGCAGCCGAAGTCGCAGGTGGCATTGCCTACGAGATGTGTGGCTGTAGTGGGATCCTTTCATTAATTACTAATTATTGTACCGCTGGTCGTGTTTTAAATGGCTTGCCTGCCCTCTGAAATAGTCACAAGCCCCAATGTCTCGAGCGAGCAGGCTGCATGCAGGGTAGCCAGGTCAAGTTGGAAAGAAATACGCTGGCACAATTGTAATAAATAGGAAGAACAAAGGTTCTGTTTTATCAGTATCAATCTAAAACCAGCTTTTGGGGAGCTAAAGCACTGCACAGCAAGCAATCCTATAACCTTGACTTCCACTTAGATTCCACTGAGAAGCGGGACGGGGCCAAAAAATGTTGATGAAAGCTGGTTTCTTTAAAACGCTTTTCTTCTCCTTCTTCTTCTTTCGCATTCTCTTCAAACAATGCAAGAACCCAGAAAGTTTCCATAGAAGCATTAGCAATGACCACGCGGGCCATGGTAAATATCAAAGGCCTCCTTCTCTTGCTCACAGGTCAGATTTATCAAACAAGGTTCTGATCTTCAATGTAGAAGGAGCCTTGTTGAAGTCCTCTTCTATGTTCCCTTACTTCATGCTTGTGGCCTTTGAAGCTGGAAATATATTCAGGGCTTTCATTCTCTTTCTTTTGTATCCTTGTATTCGTTTAGTTAGGAAAGATATGGGCTTAAAGGTTATGGTCATGGTCTGTTTCTGTGGGATTAAAAAAGATAGCTTTAGAGCTGGAAGGGCTGTTTTACCAAAGTTCTTCTTGGAGGATGTCGGGCTGGAGGCATTTGAGGTGCTGCAAAGAGGTGGGAGAAAGGTGGCTGTGAGTGATTTTCCTCGGGTGATGATTGAAAGTTCCTAAGGGAGTACTTAGAGATCGATTCTGTTGTTGGGAGGGAGCTGAAGTCAGTGCGTGGATATTTTGTGGGACTAATGGAACAGAAAAAGGAAGATGCCCCAACTTTAGAGGAGATACTTGGAGCGCAGAGCAGTGAAGTCATTGGCATAACTCGCTTTGACCGATCACTTGATCATCAATTGTTTTCTAGGTGCAAGGTCAGCCTCTTATATTTCATTTAGCAACCAGTATATATGAGTGCGAGTTTGCTGTTTTCACCGGAACTTCATCATGTGCCAAAAAACTGTTTTTCTTTAAACGCAAAATTACTCAAAAATAAAAAAAAATCCTTTTTGTCACTCATATGATTTTCAGGTTTTGTTGTCGGTAAGATGGAGCAGCCCTCAAATCAAATACAGTGGTCATTTCCTCATTTTATTTAAAATTCATTAAGTGATTGAGACTTTGTTTTGTAAAAACATTTATGGCTCCAAGAATTAATTGTGACGGATCCATATGTTTTTAGTATTTCTAGTATTTGTATGAGGTCAGACTAAGTTTAGCTGCTCTAGTTATGAATGGTGACTTTCCATTGTTGGAAAACAGGAGATTTATTTGGTCGGAAGAGCAGACAAGAGGAGCTGGCAACATCTAGCAAAAGACAAATACCCCAAAGCACTTGTCTTCCATGACGGTAGGCTTGTCGTAAAACCAGCCCCACTGGCCATTTTGGTGCTTTTTACGTGGTTTCCATTTGGGTTCGTTCTTGCCTTAATCAGGACCCTCGCTGCCTTAACTCTACCCTACAATATTTCCATTCCCCTTTTAGTCTTCACTGGGTTTCATGTCACAACGTCAAAACCCAAATGTCCCCGTTCGCGTCCAAGCTCAAAAGAGTGGACTTCCAGAAAAGGCGTCCTTCACGTCTGCAACCACAAAACTCTGCTGGACCCTCTGTACATCTCTTTTACGTTAAAGAAAAACTTAGCAGCTGTCACGTACAGCCTTAGCAGGGTGTCAGAGTTGCTATCCCCAATCGAGACCGTCCGATTAACCCGTAATCGCGAGGAAGACGCCCAGATTATGGAGAGGCTATTAAGTCAAGGGGATCTTGTGGTTTGCCCGGAAGGGACCACGTGTAGAGAACCATACCTCTTGAGGTTTAGCCCATTATTCACGGAGATGAGTGATGAGGTGGTACCCGTTGCTTTAGACACCCACGTAAGCATGTTTTATGGAACAACTGCTGGTGGGCTCAAGTTCCTCGACCCACTTTATTTTCTCATGAATCCTCACCCAAGCTACTCCATCCGGATGCTCGAGGGCGTGTCTGGGCTGTCGAACTCTCCTGATGGTGACCAGACGTCAAGAATAGAGGTTGCCAGTCAGGTGCAAACTGAGATTAGCAAAGCACTTGGGTTTGAGTGCACCGAGCTTACAAGAAGAGACAAATACTTGACCTTGGCTGGTAACGAAGGCGTGACATTCGCTGCTAACAGACCCCAAAGACAACTATAATTTTCCCAAGCAAGGTCGAAGACGTTGCATATCTGTTGACTGTTTTGCCATATCGTGTATCCAATAGTGTTGGTGTTGTGCAATCGCAAGCAAATCATGTAGCCTATCATTCTTTTCTCAATCAGGCCAACGGATAAGTGTAGCTTAATTTGCCCTTTTTTAAATTTGTAATAAATATATAATTTTCCGATTCATCACTTGTGATATTGCCAAGTTTCAATAGAAGTGAGTTTCAATGGTACATCAGAAAGTAATAAAAGTGAATTTCCCATACGGCGTTATTCTTTTTAGGCCCTCTTTCGTTGGGAACTAACACTCCTCCAACTTCCAAGGCGCTCAATTGAGTTTATATGCAACCCAATAACTTGAGATCATCGTTTTGCGCGACTTCAAACATCCGTACGGAAATCTGGCTAACGAACTTTATAAATGCACTGACGTTGATGCCTCTGAATTCTGTAGGTGTAAGTAGGTTGTCAGTCACAACTCTGTAAATTTTGTTACTGTGAGTCATCAATTCTCAATACAATTTGAGTCCCCAACTCTTAAAACTGTTAAATAACTAAACGTTAACAGACAACAGTCCAAGTACAAGTGACATCCAAAGTGAGTCCCATGGTCAGACTTTTTCGCTAACTTGGCCTGTGACCCTCTATCTCCCTCTCCTCTCTCTCCCCAATCCCCAGCTTTCCCGTTTCTCCTTTTTTGAAATTCCTAATCCGGAGTAAGAACCCTAACCCCTAACAACGATATTCTGCTGTCCTCTACGCTGAAGTTTAGTGATCATAGAATGTGTCAAAAAGACACGGAGCCCTTTTACATTGGCAAGAGCCAACCCGGCCAGTAGCCAGCAAGGTCGAGCAAAACTAGGCTACGGAGATAATCCTTACTACTAATTTCATGGCAAGCCACTGACTTGCTAACTCGTTGAAAATGCCAGACAACATTCATAATTGATGGGAAAAATGAGTTATAATTGGGCATATATAACAAAAATTGTTATCCTCTGTTTCCCTTTTTTTTTTTTTTTTGGTTTTTACTTTTGAATCCCTTCTTTTCTTGTGATTATAGGCTACACAGGGAAAATTGCATGCCCTGTGAAAGGGAGAGTATTTCTTTGCATTCGGTTCCTGGAAGAAACTAGCTTAACAACGAGACTTGGGCCTGCTTTTGTTTGTTAGGAGGTAGGGTTTTTGCTGGTTTGAGAATTTGGCAAGAGGCAGCAGAAGGCTGGTGGGAGAAGTGGTGACGAGAGAGCGAGAGAGAACAAAGAAGGGTTAGATAGCCAAGTCAACAAAAATTAGGTCTTGACGTGAGTCTCACTTTTGCAACGTCGGTTGTCATGCATGCACAGACGGATGTTTATTACTGTATTCCATAAAACACTCACATTATCGCACTTCTAAAAGTCGGAGGCTCAAATTGCACGAATTAAGAGTTTGTAACTCAAAGTAATATGTGACCCAAACCATAAACTTCTCACAATTCTTTAATCAACAAATTAAAAAAAAAGAAAAGAAAAAAAAAAGAGTCGGGTGCATGCATCGCTTGAGGGTTGCTACTGCAATTGGAAGAATTGGTCTCAAGTCCACGTGCATGCACTCGAAGTCGCACATGAATCAAATGTGCATTGCATTGCAATGCAATTATCGTTATGTATGTATGCACTCTCATACTTTGCAATCGCAATCATATTGATGACAGATTCCTGTATGAAGTATATGCGTGTGGCTCATTTCCATCATAAAATTGTGGTCTAACACGAAAGTGTACAATATCTCGAGGCTGGAATCGTGTGCTCATTTCCCCGGCGTAACAAATCGAAATGCAATTCGTTAAGCAGATCATGACACACGGCACGCATTATACCTTCCAAGGAAAATTCCAATGGAATAGATTGACGATTGATGACAATATGTACGAAGGTATCTAATTTAGCCGGGGACAAATAGCACTGATAATAAGATGAGTCAATTAATTTGAAACCAAATAGGAAATTGTGTTCATGACTGTTGTCGATAATCCGCAGGGGCAAGTGCACCATCAGACCCGTTCAGAGAAATGTTAAAAATGTGATGTTGAGCTTTGAAGTACAGAGTCAGGCCTCAGCTATAACAGCAGGTACCAGAACCTAGAAACTGCCACAGAAGGTGCCCGGATGGAATTCGAATATAAACAGAGGACCGAGGACCGCATTTTGGATTATCAAAAAATAACAGAGGACCAATTTTCAGTTACGCTCTAGTAACGGTTAAAGAATTGTTGCGTATTCATCATGGAAGGCAAGAAAATGGCAATCTAGCGGATGAATTTACGTGCTGTAGATGAGCAGATTTGTGGAGAACAGATGGCAATATATAAAAGGAATTAAATTACTAGCGGGTTCGTGGCTGAAAAAACAAACAAAAAAAAATTTCGGATTATATATATATATATATATATATATATATATATATATATATATATATTTAAAAAAATTATTTTCTCCTTTTTATTTTTTTAATTATTAGTATTTTAGATACATGAATTTTAAATATATATGAATGATTAATAATATAAATTAGATAAATTATAATATACATGAGATTGTAATTAAATAAATAAAATAAATCAAATATATATTAATATTTAAATCTCATTAAAATACTAAAAAATTATAAATTAATATTAAATATTATAAATTATAGATTTATATTTTAAAATTAAATTTTAAATTAAATATTTAAAAATTTAAAATTAAATACAAAACTTACACATAAATATTTTATTAATTAATTTTTTTTATATTATTAAGCATACATATAAATACATATTAGATTTGGGTCTGTTGAGGACACGGGGAGGGCATTTGAGACAATTTACACATCCTGTACACTTTGACGCTCTAACAGCACCGCAGCCGCTCTGCACTCCATTTCCTACACTTTTTCATTTAACTACTTTTATTTATTTATTTATTTGTATCAAAAAGAGCAACAAAAATTTCCTTTAGGGTTTAGGGCGGTCAGCCACACAAACCGAAGTCCAACTCTTGTCGATTGGGATCCAATCTCATACCAGTCGGGTTGAGTTCGGTTCGCAGCAGTTTTGGAGCGTAATTGGACTTGAATGGGTACGGAAAGGAAGAGGAAGGTGAGTTTGTTCGACGTGGTGGACGATACGTCGGTCGCGGCGAAAACCATGAGAACGAACGGCGGAGGAGTGGCGATGAGCAATAATGGAGCGGGTAGCAGCTTGATAAATAGGTGGAATGGGAGGCCCTACTCGCAAAGATACTACGAGATACTGGAGAAGAGGAAGAGTTTGCCTGTTTGGCAACAGAAGGAGGAGTTTTTGCAGGCTTTGAAGAACAGCCAGGTTCTTGTTCTCGTCGGTGAGACTGGTAGCGGCAAAACGACTCAGGTTAGTACGTTCTTTTATTGAAAAATAAAAAATAAAAAAGAAAAACAAAAAAGCAATGTTATTGTTTGCTGTTTGCGTATTAATTTGACCATTAAAGAATCATTATCATCGTTATGGCTCCTTATTTGTTTCGTTAATTGTGTTAATGTTTTTTCATTGACGGCTTGATGCGTTCTTTCAACCTTGGCATCACAAATTAGAGTCGTGATGTCGGATTGGTGTGGACAACTAAATAGATAGGCTGCGTGTCGCGTTGGTGGAAATTGGATTTTTCCGCAAACCCCTTGATTTCCTTTTATGCTTCAGAATGAGAAATGACCAATTATTATTTCATCTCGATTGAGTTGAGTTTTTCTCTGCTGTCTTTGTGTTTGTTGGCCATATGTTTTCCATTAAGAAAGCATTTTTGTCGTTTTCAGATTCCTCAGTTTGTTCTGGAAGCTGTAGAATTAGAAACTCCAGATAAACGCCGGAAGATGATGATTGGATGCACGCAGCCTCGTAGAGTGGCTGCAATGTCTGTTTCTCGACGTGTTGCTGAGGAGATGGATGTAAATATTGGTGAAGAGGTTGGTTATAGTATTCGTTTTGAAGATTGCAGCAGTGCGAGAACAGTTTTGAAGTAAGTTCTAGCTTTATTTATGTCTTTCTGCCAACCTATATGATAGCAGCTTCATGGTCTGCAATCTGCAATTTTTCCTTTCTGTTTGTTTGAATTAAGTGGCCATTTTATTCAAAATGGCATACTCATGGTCTTATACTTGTTCTATGGCAGGTATCTTACTGATGGTATGCTTTTGAGGGAAGCAATGACAGATCCACTGTTGGAGCGTTATAAAGTAATAATTCTTGATGAGGCCCACGAAAGAACTCTGGCTACAGATGTGCTATTTGGGCTTCTTAAGGAAGTGCTGAGAAATAGATCTGACCTGAAGCTAGTTGTAATGAGTGCCACACTAGAGGCAGAGAAGTTTCAGGGTTATTTTAATGGTGCACCCCTCATGAAGGTTCCTGGTCGGCTGCACCCAGTGGAGATATTTTACACACAGGAACCTGAAAGGGATTACCTGGAGGCTGCAATACGGACAGTTGTACAGATTCATGTGTATGAGGTCCCTGGGGACATACTTGTTTTTCTTACCGGTGAAGAGGAAATAGAAGATGCATGCCGCAAGTTAACGAAGGAAATTGGAAATATGGGGGATCAGGTGGGGCCTGTAAAAGTAGTTCCTCTCTATTCAACTCTTCCTCCTGCTATGCAGCAGAAAATATTTGAACCTGCTCCATCTCCTCTGACTGAGGGTGGCCCTGCTGGAAGGAAGATTGTCGTCTCAACAAACATTGCAGAAACTTCCTTGACCATAGATGGCATTGTTTATGTTATTGACCCTGGTTTTGCTAAACAAAAAGTGTATAATCCACGAGTACGTGTTGAGTCCTTGTTAGTGTCTCCAATATCAAAGGCAAGTGCCCACCAGAGGGCAGGACGTGCTGGAAGAACTCAGCCAGGAAAATGTTTCAGACTATACACTGAGAAAAGTTTTAATCAAGATCTCCAACCCCAGACCTATCCAGAAATATTGAGGTCAAACCTTGCAAATACAGTTCTAATATTGAAGAAACTGGGGATTGATGATTTGGTGCATTTTGATTTCATGGATCCTCCTGCCCCTGAGACATTGATGCGTGCACTAGAGGTGTTGAATTATTTGGGAGCACTAGATGATGAAGGAAACTTGACAAAGCTGGGTGAGATCATGAGTGAGTTTCCTTTAGATCCTCAGATGTCAAAAATGTTGGTCGTGAGCCCAGAATTCAACTGTTCAAATGAGATTCTTTCAATATCTGCTATGCTTTCAGGTAGCTTATCTGTTATTTTTCTGATTCAATTGTATTGGTAATGAGTCTGATCAAATAAAACAAGTGTATGCCATTAGGTGGCATCATTGTTGAATGCATCCCCTGCTATGTGGCTTTTCCACAGTCAATTTTCTGTGCATCATGATAGTTCTCTAACTGCATACATGTGTGTGACTACACATGCATGCAGTTGAAGAAACCAAGTGTCCAATTAGGTTGTCATCAGCAACTGTCTTGTATGGGTTCCATGCCCCAGCTGGCATGCACCATCAGATTCTAAGTAAGTGCTGATGCAGATAGTTGCAGTTTCTCAGTATTATCTCATGAAGCAAATGGTGTCGTCTCGCCTGTATGCATCTGCTGACCTACCATGGGCCTCTTCTGTGGTAACCAAATTCTTTCTTTAGTACCCAATTGCTTTGTCCGCCCTAGGGAGGCACAAAAGGCTGCTGATGAAGCAAAAGGTCGATTTGGGCACATTGATGGAGATCACCTCACGCTGTTAAATGTTTACCATGCCTACAAGCAGAACAGTGAGTATTCTCTTCTTTTCCCTAAGTTGTTACTTTAAATGTTGAATTCTACAGATGTAAGCGCTGTATTTATTTTTGAATTGTCGCAGATGAGGATTCATCCTGGTGCTATGAAAATTTCATCAATCATAGGACTCTGAAGGCTGCAGACAATGTTAGACAACAGCTTGTACGCATCATGGCCAGGTTTAACCTCAAGTTATGCAGCACAGACTTCGCCAGCCGTGACTACTATGTAAGCATAAGGAAGGCTATGCTAGCAGGATATTTTATGCAAGTTGCTCATCTGGAACGCACTGGACACTACTTGACTGTGAAAGACAACCAAGTAAGTCAAACGTTTGTGTGCTCACATTTCTCTTTATCATAAAATTCCTTCCCTACTATGCTCTTCTGCCAACTTCTTGGTTACTTAGAGATAACGTCAGAGGATGTTGAGATGGTATGGTGATACCCGTCTTTTTTCCCCTTTTCTTTCATTTGTAATAATTATTCTCTTGCAGGTGGTGCACTTGCATCCATCAAATTGTCTGGATCATAAGCCAGAGTGGGTCATTTACAATGAGTATGTCCTGACCAGCCGGAATTTTATTCGAACAGTTACAGATATTCGTGGTGAATGGTTAGTCTTTTTCTTAATTATTCTTGTGTTATGCATGCATATTTTACTCTGATTTGATGAATTTATTCTTAGCCTACGAAATAATTATTCATTCCTGCTAAAGTTTATTAACGGTCAAATTTCTTTTGGTCTATACAGGCTAGTAGACATAGCACCGCACTACTTTGATTTAACAAATTTCCCTCAATGTGAGGCCAAGTGGGTTCTTGAGAAGCTTTACAGAAAGCGGGAGAGGGACAGGGAGGAGAGCAAGAACAAAAAGTAAAACGGACTAGAGCAAGCAAAGAGCTAAGAAAATCCTTTCTTTTCCAATTTTGACTTGCAACGTTTCAGCGAGGCAGGCAAAATGAGGTTGTACATTTGAATTCTGTTAAATTACAACCTACATTTTGCACATTTTGAATGTGGCCAGCGGCCCAGCACAGTGTCATGTACCATTCCTCGAAATATTTAATTTTAGTGATCAGTTTCTATCGTACTAGTAGCATTCCACATTTGTTTTTGATGTGGATTTGGCATTGGCAGGACATGAATGTTGACAAATTAAATTTGTTGAGGTTGGGAGTTTAAGCATTTGAAGCAACATGAATGTGGACCAATTAGCTCTCTCTCTCTCCGTTTTACAATTGTCTCCACTTTGGCACCAATTCTCTGTTAAATGAACACTGTTCTTCGTTTGAGCCGCGATGCTGTCAAGCCAGTCCATCCCTTCCTTCGAACTCATAATCCAAGTTTGAGTGCCATGTGAGCGCATTTGCTGTACTTCGTTACTGCAAAGTTCTGACTTCCTGGCTTGTGACGAAGATAATGCATGTCCCACCTTGTAAGAAGCGCATGTTGCAGACCAAGTATGTCTCCAACAGGAGGATATACCTCCCCTCCAACTAATGGTTGCCGATTGGTTCACCTTATGCACGAGGGAGATTCGGTCCAGCTCCCTGCCTTCTGTTTCTTAACATGCCTCACCTTCATCTCTTTTCTCAACTGAATGATATCAGCCCATTGGCCCCTGTCAGCACGGATCTTTGATAGCATAGCATAAGTTATAGGATGATCCTCCTTCAGCTTCTCAATTCCCTCTGCGGCATATGCACCTAGTTCCAAACTAGAATGTACACCACAGGCTCCAAGCAGTGCCCCCCATAGAACCACATCAGGCTTGAATGGCATTCCCTCAATCAATTTCGTTGCATGGTCCAGCATCCCTGCTCTCCCATAGAGATCCACCATGCATGTATAATGTTCCAACTGGGGTTGCATTCCGTAGGTTGTGCTCATAGACTCAAAGTGCTTCTGGCCCTCCTCGACCAGTCCTCCGTGTCCACATGCCGACAACACACTGGTAAATGTAACTTCATCAGGCCTAATGCCACAATTAATCATTCTCTCAAATTGTTCCACCGCTCTTGATGCAAGCCCATGCCTTGCACAACATCCTATTATTGAGTTCCAAGTCACCAAATTCTTCTTTTTCATGGAAACAAAAACACAAAACGAGGCATTGATTTCACCACATTTCCCATACATATCAACAAGTGAAGTGAACACGAACACATTTTCTGGTATTGCAGATTTTAAGATACATGAATGGACTTGCTGTCCCATGAGAAGAGAAGAAGAACCTGAACAAGCATCCAAAACACACGAGAATGTGAAATCATTAGGTCTTGTTCCTGATTCCAACATCAGCCGAAAAAGCTCCAAGGCATCTACAAACCTTCCATTTTGCACATAGCCATTGATCATCCCTGTCCAAGTAGTCACATCCCTCTGATCCATCCCATCAAACAGAGTCCTAGCCTTATTGATCATCTTGTTGGCTACGTACCCATGAACCAAACTTGTCCAAGAAATTATGTTTTTCTCAGGCATCACATCAAAAGCTCTTTGAGCCTCAACTACGCAACCAATTTCCATATAGCCCGAAACCAATGCATTCCAAGAACTAACATTTTTCGTCAATATCTCATCAAACACTCGACTTAATGCCACTTGATCCCCTAAACTTGCATACCCTTTTGTCAAAGCGGAGCCAACAAACACACACAATTTAAGGCCTAAGCATACTACAAGGCCATGAATTTGGGGCACCAAGATGCAGAACGTTTTGTCTGAAGCCGCTCTAAGTACCATTGAGACAGTACGCTCGCAGGGAGTCAGACCAACTCTTCGTAACTCAAGGAAATGCTTAAAAACTGCTTCTATGTTTTTGGCTTTGTTAAAGGCCGACAGCATGGTGTTCCATGAAACAATGTCTTTTACAGGCATTTTATCAAACAGTTCTTGTGCGTGCTGCATTTGATCGTCCTGTACATAGCGGAAGAGCATCTTGTTCCGCGACGAGACGCTTTCGGAAGAGGGGTTCTCACAAACATCTCTTCTTGTATTGATTAAGTTGTTTTCCGGGAAGTGGCTTTTGATCAGCTTGTTGTGATCAACCGTCCAGAGAGTACAAATCTGACGGGAGACGGTCAGAGGGAGAACCCTCTCTAAAACCCTCATCATGCCTTCTGCTTTGTTTATGCAGCATACCATCGAGGAAAAAGAGTCTTCTCTCTGAGATAGATCTTGCCAGCCGCAGCTCATTGGATACAGCTGCAGACGACCCAACAGCGCCGCCTAGAATGGGACATTTCATCCGGAAAGCCAAAGAGTGGCGGCTCCACAGGTTTCCGCCAACCCTGCGCGAACCACGATGTGAGTGGCTCAATGCTCATAAAACCAGCTGCACGAGCTCATTCCGGCTCAATGCTTGTATAACACATTAATGGTCTTCAAGAGTTTGAGAGCATTCTTTGTTAAGACCGGACTTTGGACCAAAAACGAACCGGTTTGGTTCAGGCAAAAAGACTGAGAAACGTCCAAACAGTGAAGAGAAAGGAAAAGAGTCAAACTTCGACTAAACAGGATACGCTGATTTATTTTATATTTATTATTAAATACCGATTACTTTAATTCCGTTTTTAGAATATTCTGTTTAAAAAGAACAAGGATCGTATAATTACGGATTGCAGCCGAGTCTTATGCCGAGGATGTCTAGAATCAACTGGGTGCTAATGGAACAGGAGTGACCGCGCATGAGTATAGTAACGGTTGGATCCACGACCGTACTGTACGGTAAATAAATTCGTGGGTTGCGGCAATCACGCGCACGTTTCAATAACACGGAATGACAACTACAAATCACAAACAACGGCGATTTCAATTTTACGTTTCCAGAGTAAACCGTGCCGCTGTACGACCAAGTGAAAACAAGAAGCGGAAGGAAAATTGGATGGGACACTGATGCATCAGGGCGATTTCCAAGGGGCAGTTGCTGCAGCTTCAAAATCGTGGCGTACATTGTTAATGCGCAAGTTAATAACATCAAGTTTTGCACTCGACTTGGCAATCTCGAGATCCGTGGCCTCCATTTCTGAATTGGCTGCAGTGAGTTCTTCCTGTAGCTCAGCAATCTTCTTTTCAATCTCATTAATCTTCCCCTGCAATTCCCGTTTGCCGTCAGCTTGTTCCCTCATCTCCCTTCCTGCGTCCTTTAACTGGCTTGCTAGCTCTTGTCGTGTTTCTTTGATACATAGCAATTCATTCACACGATCTTGGAGCAGAGTGACGTCAAATCCATGCTTCCTTAAGTCCAGAAGACTTTCCAAAATACCCTCCAATGTGCTTCTTGGATCCTCATTTTGCAGCGAGGATATCTTCTCGAGCAAACTGGTAAAAGTTATCATATACCCAATGGCAAATCCTTCACGATAGTCCTCTTTACATTCAGCTAGAGGATGAAAATGGGGTTGTTGCGGCACAATTTGGAATGCTTCCATAGATTCAATTGTTTTCCAAATTGGTGATCTTCTTACAAAGGGTAGGCGCAGATCATTAACTGGCACGCCACTGCTGCTGGCATCCTTTGCAGAAGATTTCACTGCTCCGTGGGCTGATCTCTCCTTTGTCTCATTCCATCCATTAGCAGGCTTGCCAGAAGACATTCCTGAACAAACGCAAACAATTGAGAAAAAAAATAAAATAAATCCATGATATCAACGAAAAAATATGCTATCAAGGAGTACAGTCGAATTGTCTTGGGTAATATACTCGAGTCTCCAACAGAACAGTGCATTTCTCCAAACATGATTGATAAAGGTCGATCATCATCAGTCGCATTCTTTGATGCTACAGCAATGGCCATGTCAGCTTCCTTTATCTTGCAATCTGTCTCCGAGGCTTCACCTGTTCCGTCTCCAGCTGCATAAAGGGATTAGTTTTCAATAAGGTTATTCATAAATATTCAGATAGATGTGCATATCCACATTAAAACTTTGTTCACTCCACTTTTCTCTTCCGTGTCAATACTAAGACAGAGGTATGGCAGCTCCAGCTTGATCAACTAAAATAACTAGGAGGCAAGTAGTAGATATTTCTACACGTCAGTCTTCTGCAGAAACAGATATACATTGAAACAAATATGAACATATTGATTTATCATAATAAAGTGAGGAGCATCAAAATTTCATCGGCCAGGAAAACAACCTTATTGTCATTTTTACAGCAAACACAAGAAGGTAGGAAACAATGCTTCTGTCCAATTGAAGACAAAAAATTAAAATCTCATATTTTTCCTCCCACTGACCATCAAAAGATCAGTGTTAGAAATATAATTTTTCTCACTTCTGTATCATAGAGGCTCTCTTAAGAATAAATGAATTTATTTACAGTATAAGTTAGCATTTCAATTTTCTAAGCTATCTCACAAAGAAATTCCGCACACAGCAATCAATTTGCTCCATTTTCATGTTGACTTCCACGACAGTTCCAGATTCCTTTGGGCAGGCCAAAATATAACATTTTGGCTTCTAAGTCACTCGTACCTGTAGGATCCATTGTGGTACATGTGGGCAGTTCAACTCAAATAATTGGTTGATTTTTTACATCCATTTTATTAGCAATTTCTCCACCGCACTGGTCTCTACCTACAATAATATGTCTTGTGTATGCTAAAACACAATCAAATATCCAGCTTATGGTGTTAGTTTAAAGTTACACATACCAGCCACTGAAGCCTTTGGGAATGGGAGTGCTAATTTTGGTGGTCTTCCCCGTTTTCTTTTTTGAATGCTTCCTCCAGATGTCTGCTGATTAAACTCCTGCCCAAAATAACAAACTCAGAAAGCCATAAAAATAGAAGCAGGAGAAAAAGGGAAAGAAGTTCCACTATAGGGTGCCTTCCTCCATGTTTGAGTAAAAGAATCCCACAAAGTGCATCATAACATGAAAAAACCAACAAGTTGAGCTGACATAATTTGTAGAATCACCCAGTTAAAAAAGTTGGGAAGTTTCAGCTAATTGCCGAGTTCCATGCAAAAAACAAAAAACAGAGCATTGAAAATCACTTCCAATTATGGAATCCAATCACAATTTCTGTTTTTCTTCTTCATGCGGTTGTATAACAATCAAGTAACAGATTTTTATTGATATTTTCGCATCTCATTGAAAGTAGCAGGTTCAACTTGGAATTTCCCCAAGTTTCAGCACATGGCAAGGATGCCAACAATGGAATCCCCCCACTTTTCTAGTCGTTCAATTTAAATAAGCAAAAAGCCTCGTGCAAATTCTAGTCCTACCATTCACTTGATGACCATATTTACTGTGTTCTTGTTTTTTTTTCCTTCTATTTCTGTGGGAGGCGGGCAGGGAAAAGTTAAACATTTAAGTGCTTTTTCATAAACAATCCTGCTGTTTTAAATTGGCACCCAAACCCCTTCATTAGATGTTAATCCTCTTTCAGGAAAAGAAAATTAATATTTCACAATATTTTGATTTTTCTTGCAAAAAGAATCTAAAAACATTATTAAAATACATCATATTAATCTATATTACTTTTCTCCACTTTTCTATAACAAAATCTTTTCCTCAAAACATTCCAAATTTTCTCACAATTTATTTTCAAGATAAAATAATGGAAGAATTGATTTTGAAATTAAAACAACATATGTCTAACGACAAATTAAAGCCACAGAGTCTCAAGAGTCTCTCTGGAAAGAGCTCAACCATGGAAATGCCTCTATATCTAACCTTTCTAAATTTAAAAACTATGTAATACACTCACAAGGGATGCCACTGTTAGTCAACATGTGATGGAAACATATTTATTGAAGGCTTCAAAATTATACAAATGCCATTACCAATGAAATTAAAAAACAATAAGTTGTTCATGCATTACAATGACTAAACAATTTTACCTCTATTATTAGTTAAAAAGTTCACTTTCACCGATCTCTTCCTAAAGAAAATAAAAATTAGCCAAGAGGATTAGGGGTATCCAAAGTGAAATGCATACCACGCTTTGTTCTCTTGGCAAGCCATTTAAATTATTCTTTTGATCCCCCATAAGCTTCAGCCTTTCATCACAAGAAAGTTGAAACGTTCTTCCCATTGCCTTATCTTGTAACCCAAATATAACAGGAACTTCAGCTACTTTCAGTCCACCCTGGCATGCATTAGTGTTTGGAGTGGCAACATCTATAACTTTTCTCTCCATAACTGAAAATGACCACAAAATTTTGTTTGGTTTCCTCTTTTTCCACATGGCAAAGTAAGAGTGTCCTTCAAATAAGTGACATAAGCAACATAAAAAATGCTAATGCACAAATAACATAATACCTGTTGTTAGATGAAATGAACTCCTGAATGCTGATTTGACAGCTCTGCCCTTCTTTGTGACCTGAGTTCAGTTGTCCAATTCATTAAATTTCTAGGCATGTAGTATTCTACCTAAGTAAAGAATTCTAGGTCATGAAACAGACATATGCAGACCACTGGTCATTAAGTGCCAACAAGACAGCTGAAAGGACAGAAACAATCCTATTGAATGCTTTCAATAACCTGTTTGGAAAGAAGAGAGGTGAACTATAGAGCCCACATGTTATGCAGCACATTCATCATGCCAACCATGGTAATCTTTTACAATCGCCTGAAGGCTGATATCTCCCAAATCACATATGATAGACTTGATTTGGTACTTACTATACTGTATGCCAGAGACAGATAAAACTTGTTGACTGTGGCATTGACAGATTTGAAAATATACTTTTTGACACAAATGAAATCACTGGCCCAACAAGCTACCCCAATATAGTAACCCAGGACTTGCACAAATGCTATATCAATAAGTACTTATATCTTAATTAGAATTTGCAATGTGATGGCATGTTAGGCATATATTAAGCTTTCATCATAATTACTGAAGTGATAATTACTGAAGTGAACAAATTAAAGGAGAAATCAAGACAGGAAAATTAACTCACAACTATCTCTACTCCTGAAAGGCTATCAGGTTTAGCAGAAAGCTGATCACCAAGCACATGTTTTCTGGAGTGTTTGGCTCCTTTGCCTCCTGTTGTTGGAGTGATCACACAAATTTCTTGTTCAGTGGTCTTTTCAACTGGTGTCTTCTGTAGTTGCACAGATAACGGGACCCCTACAATGTCTCTCTCTGTTGAAATTTTGGAAGTACATGAAGGTATACTATTATCACACATAGTCAGCAACTTCATCTTCTTATTGTTTGGCACATTTTCACCACAATCTGCTAACTGCTCCATGATATTTCCCAGGCTTGTAGAAGTAGGTGTTTTGTCCTTGGCATTATCCTCAGAAGCACCAAAGCTTTCAAGTCGCATAACCACCTCAGCATTGTCAGAACCTTCACAGGCTTCACCCATATGTTCTTGATGATCAGGAACATTCATGACTGCTCCATCCCCTGAAAGGCTATCAGGTTTAGCAGAAGGCTGATCACCAAGCACATGTTTTCTGGAGTGTTTGGTTCCCTTGCCTCTTGTTGTTGGACTGATCACACAAGTTTCCTTTTTATCAGTCTTTTCAACTGGTGTCTTCTGTAGTTGCACAGATAACGGGACCTCTACAGTATCTTTCTCTGTTGACATTTTGGAAGTACATAAAGGCATACTATTATCACAAGTAGTTAGCAACATCATCTTGTTATTGTTTGACACATTTTCACCGCAATCCACTGTCTGCTCCATGATATTTCCCAGGAGTGGAGAGGTAGGTGTTTTGTCTTTGGCATTATCCACAGAAGCAACTAAGCTTTCAAGTTGCGTAACCACCTCAGGATCGTCGGAACCTTCACAGGCTTCACCTATATGCTCTTGATGATCAGGAACATTCATGGCCTCCACAGACAAGAGGCTGTTAGTTAAACTACTGAAAAAAAAAACATGAAAGGAAACTCTCTAAATGTTTCTTTGGATCTCAAACCTAAATATATGCATGCTACCAAACTTTCAAAAACAAGTGCAGCAAAAGATCCCACAAGAAGAAGTCAGAGGAAAATGCAGAAGCAGAGCACTTAAACTACTCAGCAGTTGCACAATAGAGCTCATACTGACCAGACCAACCCTCCCCAACCCCCACCCTCACCCCCCCTGCCTGCCCAGGTGGAAGCAAGCACACCTACATGATAAAAGTGTCAAATCTGTAATAGTTTACAAAGAAATAAAATGGCAAACAAAATAAATATTCTTAGAATTAGTCAAAACAGCTCTGTTTTGTATTATTTTTTCTTCTTCTCATTCTACCTGGATGCGCTTAATAAGCCATCTTATGCATGATACATATTAGATGCTTATTGTGTCAATGTTTCAACTTCTGAGTCAAGGCTAGCTGGATAAAAGTTCTGGTTAAAACAATAAGATTTGATAAACACTAAAACAGTGATGAAGAGCTACACCAGACAAGATCACACTAGAAAAGATTATTCATCATCCTCCCACAAGTCTAGACATGTATTTAAAATCATCAATTGATGACACATGCCCCTCAGCAAAATAAAACAAGAACACTTGAAATCCAAGTTTCAGCAAGCAAGTATGCTGAAAAGTATTCCCAAAAGGGAGTTTCTGCGCATATTTTGTGAAAGAGGTGGTGATTGAACTTCTGGCTATTTCAATATTTACTTTCAGGTACTGAGAAGCCACATAACAATTAATAGTGGAATTTACAGAATCCAATGAGTGCTAAAACACAACGTGAACAATTACCGTGTTAATTGGACTGAAGTGGAAAAATAAAATGTGCCATTGCATCAGTTTTCAATTACAGATAACAGTCATATAGACTGGTGTTTTTGGCCAAGATGACTACCATTGAAATTAAATCTTCTGTTTTCATTCTTTTTTTTTTTTTTTTGCACATAACCCTACAAAAATGGACACTTAAAACTGCCTGAAGAAAATCCAGATAACGAGTACATTAGTACCTTGGTTTGGCTATCAACCCATTCAAGATGAGGCCTTATTTCTGAGTGATCAAGTTTCCTATCCTCATTTCCCTGCCTAAAATAGACATTGTACCTCCTCCCCTCAAAAATTTTTGTTATTGTTCCAGTCCGCCAACCGAGGCCATACCGTACATCAACCTTTTCCAGCAGCTCATAATCTCTGTCAGCCAAATGCGAACTTGGAAGAATATGTGGTGTGCCAATGTTAATTTTCACCATTCCAGAATTATCGCTATTTCCAGAGTTCTGATACTTCAACCAAAAAGTATCCTTCTCATTTCCTTTGTCAATATTTAATTCTAATGGTGTCCCAGAGCTAAAAATAATAAAAAAAAAAAAAAAACACAAAACTGAAACTGTCATTTACCTTATAATTATCCAATAAAAAAACTAATCATTCATATGATACAACATAGAACGAGATAACCATGGATTTCCAACTTTCTCAATCACGTAACCGTCACAAAATGACAATTAAATTTTAGAGACGGTAAAGACCAAGACAAACCATTAAAATTCATAATTGAATTTGCAAGTTCACAAACTCCTACATCATCTTGAACTTTATCCCTTCATCTCCAATGTGACATGCAATTGAGCCGTTCAGACTATCCTCCACAGACAAAAATTACGCAGCGGTAGTAAAGATATAACCTTTCAAGAAAAACACATCGAGATACTTGCAAGTGTGCAGTTTTTTATTACCTCGTTTTTATAGAAAATTTACACGAAACCGGAAGTTTGCACGAGAAAGCGTTGATTTACGAGTAACCGTAACAAGTCAACGCGTATACAAAGAAGAAGAAGAAGAAGAAGAAGAAGAAGAAAACACCTTAAACACACTATCAGAGACAAAGAAATAATAGCCCTTCAAAAAATAAAAAATAAAAAATAATGAGAAGAAAAAACCTTTAACCTCACGTACCACTTTAAAAAATATAAAAATTTAAAAAATAAAAAAAAAGGAAGAGAAAAGAAAAATCCAAAACCCGGCAGATAGCGTGCATACCCCCCTGCTTGACGAGGGGTCGGACCCACTTGTCGTCAAACCAGTCGAAGCGAGACCTTAAATCTTTGGCGTCAAAGCCGACGACATCAGGAAGGTCATCGAAGCTTACCCCTAAATAAAACCTTCGTGACGGTGCCGGTCCACCAGCAATCTCCATGGTTCGTCTACAACGGCGTCGTTTTCTCACCTCCAATTGCAACAAAACCTCGAGGGTCAGGAGGCACTGCAGGTGCGGGCCCACCTACACGATAAAAACCAGGCGCACCTGCGCGTGGTCCGCACTCGCACCCCGCAGCCCCGTCTTTTTCTCTCCTTTATCACCCACCTCACATGATGCTCCCTTCAAGTTGTTGAAATTACCAGCCCGACCCTCCAAAATATAAAATTTCACAAATTCTCTTCGTTTCCCTCTCGAACCCGGAGACCCGACCCTGCTCGTGCCTCTGCAATCTGACCAGCACAAATGGCGTCGCTGGCGTCTGCGACGGTTTCCAAAATCCCGCTCAATTATTACACCCATCATCAATTACGATACCCAACCCCAAAACGACACAGCCCGTTCGCCGTAACGACCGCCAAGGTCTCGTTCAAAACCCCCATGAGAGCCACGACCCCAGGCTCCCCCGGTCCCACTTCCTCGTCCCCTGGACTCTACTCGGCCCAGAAGTTCGAGCTCACCGCACAGAACGTGGACATGGTTCTCGAGGATGTTCGCCCTTACTTGGTCGCTGACGGCGGTAACGTCGACGTTGTTTCCGTTGACGACGGCGTCATCTCCCTCAAACTCCAAGGTCTTTTTTTTGTTTTTTCCTTGAATTTTATGATGAGGAAAATTGATCGAAATTTGTCTGTGATTGTTGAAAGTTTATGTTTGAAGACGGCGACGTTTTTGTTAACATTTGTGTTGTTGAATTGAAGTACAGGAGCATGCGGGAGCTGTCCAAGCTCGACAACCACCATGAACATGGGGATTGAGAGAGTGATTAAAGAGAAATTCGGAGATGCTGTTAAGGACATTCGACAAGTGTTCGATGAAAGTGTCAAGGAGACCACTGTTGAGGTTTGTTTGTAATTACAAGTCCTCATTGCAATTAGTAATATCAAATCAATCAATTAATTCATAACGTGTGAGCCGATGTTTAAAAGGGGAACCAATGCAAGCTTATGGCTTTAGGAATTTTTGCAATTTGTCTGATGGTCTTCAACAAATTTCTGGATGATGTGCAACCGCAGGCAGTGAATGGTCATCTTGATGTGCTGAGGCCAGCCATTAGAAATTACGGTGGGAGTGTGGAGGTGCTCTCTGTTGAGAATGGGGAATGCCTTGTCAAGTATGCTGGTCCTGAGTCAATTGGGTCGGGAATCAAGGCTGCAATCAAGGAGAAATTCCCAGACATAATCAATGTTGTTTTTTCTGCCTAGGTAACCTCTCTATATCAGAAAATAGGGATTAGTTAATTATTGCACATCGATAAAAATCTTGGGGAATATTTATAAGTCGCCCCAGCTCATATACAGGCATATTTTTGTTTGTTATTGTTCTGCTTTGAACACTTTTATGGATGTATTCATCATCCTTTGAGATATGGAAATGAGTAAATTAAGTTTATTCCTGCACGTCTTTATCTAATTGCTTTTGTGGTGAGGGTACCTTCTCACTATGAACAGTTGAGGATAATATGCAAATGATATAGATAATGTGGAATACATGATCCCTTTAATGCATCAATCTTATATAGCTTTACAAATATAAGTTCAATTTGATCTGAAACACTGGTGTGAGTTGCAGATTCTCTTCACTTGCAGTGCACTGTCTCATTTATTCCTCACTGTTGTGGTTGAACCAATTTTGTTATGTTTGACTATGGGGACTTGATCTCAGCAGTTATGGTTGATCTTAACCACTTTGATAAACTGATCAGGAATGGCGTGTAAACAAAGTAGCAAGTGGCTGTCCAAGTGACTAAGCCCTGCATACAATGACAAAAGGTCTAATTATGTATTTTCTGCAACAACTTTAGGCTTTAGCAGGTGCTTCTGTCTGTTTTCGTGCTCATTACCTGACCGAGGATCTCAATGTTTGCCTGTGGATAGTACCATAGGTGAAAGAACCTGGAAAAGAGGTCAAATAAATAAGGAAGCCCCTCTCTAAGTTTTAAACTGTTTGATCTGATGATTTTGTGGAGAACAAAAAAAAAAAAAATGACAATCTTACTTCATGATGGGAATTTCAGCCAGTGGGCAGCCAAGGCCTATGATGCATGCCAGAGCAAACCCAAGCCATGTTCTGTCCAGGGAAAACCACACAAGTTCTGCTACTGCAAATAAGATGTAGGCCTCAATGTTGTCTGCTACTCCAGCTTTATACATTTCAGCGCTCAATTCGATAAATAGCACAAGTTCTCTGTGTTTGAGGAACAAGGTGGAGGTTGTAACTTGTAAGACATTTCGAAGCATCAATCAGAAACTGAATGCACATGTGTTTGTTTATGCATGCTATACAAACTTCTTGCGTGCTGCTAAGTAACCTGTTCCGTGTTCTTGGGAGCATGTTGGGGCAAGGTTTTTATTGTTGCATGATACAAATGGATTGTTGCAAGAAATAATGCAGTAAATACTTACACCAGGGCAACAACTACTTTCACTGGGCTTTCTTCTTGAACCTCTGATCCTGTTCTTTCATCCAAGAAGAGTTGCAACAACCCGATAACGCAGTAAAATAATCCAAGCAGGGGAGGAACCTATCAAGGTCGAGAAAAAAAAATAAAAAAGGAAGGCTGAACTTACTCGGATTCTGAACTAGTACAATTATTAAGAGCAAGAGCCACCCGATACATCACAGGGATCCAAACAACACTTGATAAATGCACCTGGACGTTCAACTCACCCAGATGTTTGTGTGAAGTGGACCAATGTTTATGGCTCCGTCTTGGTATATCTGAAGATTGACCCTCGACTGAAGTCCGTCGATGAGGGGACCCAACACAAATCCTGAACCAAAAAGCGAGAGAGAAACGGAAGGCCAAATGTTTCCGAGACTTGTTCTGCTATTCTTTCCCAAACTGCAATGAGGTTGTTTAGACACGCGAAGCTTTGGGCTGGAAAGATGACTATAATTGTAAAGAAAACATGGAGATCCCGGGAAAGATACTAGGTCCCGCATGATTCTCTGCCCTTCACGGGCATATGCCTCTGGAAGGTTTGGGAAGGAAACTATACATTTGTTTTTTTATTTTTCTCCTTTCGTTACAGATCTCAAATTAGTCCCGAAGGACCTGAGCCACAAAACGGCTACGGCGAATTGGATAGATACAAATTGACCGATGACATGATGTTACGCAAGCCAGGGAGATTAATAACCTTCGCACTCTCTAGCAAAAGTCGAGGGCTCGTTTACTCATGGGCTTGGCTTGTTTCACCTGAAATATTACCCTTCACAACTTCAACAGAATTTCTCCAAATCACGTTGTCTTTTACACTCGATAACTTCGCGAAAACTGAAAAGGCAGAAAGTATAGAAAAGCATGTGGTTATCTGTTCTTATAAATGGACAACCCCAAGTAAAGTTCCCACAGAATCGCAGTGTCCAAAAACCAAAAAAATTATTTAACTGCTGTTAATAAAACAGGCCTAGTGATTACCAAATCAGCCAATGGACCTAAATTATACTCTCGCTTGTTCCACAGGGCCTAACAGATGCCAAACACCTAGGAGATGGTCTATGCTTGTTGCCATTATGTGATCAGAAAATATGTTTGTACCCATTAAAGAACAGAAATAAACGGGGGCTGAGAGCGGCTTCGCGCGCCGGTCACCCCCGCAAAAGCAATCCCATCTCAACAAGTAGAGAAGAAGCCCCCATAAAATCTTCTGAACGGTAGCATTCAAACGAGCGCAGAGAACACTTTAGTCAACTTCTGTCCTTGGACTTGGCTCCCATAAAGGCTTCCACTGCTCTTCCCAGGCAGGATGCATTTACACAAGGTCAAATGACAAGTTTTCTTGGTATTTTTTTTTTGGGTCTAATATGTCAAATGAGAATTTCTTTTCAAGAAGTTACCTACTAGCTTCTGGGCCTCCATTAGGAACCCATTGGTACAGAATTACAGTGGGATTCTCTACACGGTCAATAGTGAGAAAGATCTAGATACAAATGCGAAGATGTGTTGTCATCATTGACTCCCGAGCTTTAAGTTTGATTGATGATTATAGCACAGCTAGCCATTCCCAAAATTGGAGGCTCATAGACTCCAAAGTTGTCATCTGCCTTCCAATGCCCTCTTGGAGTGTAAATGGATTCTGGCCCTTGAACTTTTTGACTTCCAACAGATAGATGGTGATCCTAAATAGAATGCACAAGTTAAAAAAGTTGGCGGTAATCATGCTTCTAAGGCATTTGATATTAACTTTGCTTCCTCACCTCTGAAATCATATATCAGAAGCCTTCAGTTTTCGAGGCCTTTTATGAGCAGGTGATGATGGAACCTCGGACGACCTTCCAGGTCCCTTGAGAGTCACATGTTAGAGAACAGTCAGATATCCTAGAAATTGACAAAATTGTACAGAATTTGGCTGACACAGTAGGTATGTACCTTGCGTTTCTGGTCCTTGCGCCCAATCCTTTCCCCTGATATCCCAATCAAACGCAGACATTGTTAGGATCATAAAATTGATCCCTCTCATACAGAATAAATAAAATTCAAGACAGAATGGCGACACAATGCATGCATTTACCTCCAAAACTCATGGAATCTGGAACAAACGTTCGATCCTGATCACGGGGGGTACGCTGTTCACAGTTAGAATTGTAAACAATAGAATATCAAAGTAGCATGTCTCTTTTATTAGCACAAGACCATAGAACAGTACAATACACATAAAGAAGGGTCCTTTACCAACCTTTGGTGTGTCTTGCATTTCGCTGTATGAACCATCACGAAAGGATGAACCTTCTGCCTCCTTATATTGCAACTGACAACCAAACAAAAGAACTGACAACTCAAAGAATGAACCACCTGGGAAAGCCTAAGTATATACATATATATATCACACGAGTAGTAAGTTTTCCTACCATTAATGTGTTCTATACTTTTTCCAACCATCAACTTTATTTCCTTTCTAGTTCCCATTTTTTTTTCTTGTTTTCCCCTTTGGGCACTAAATAACCTGAACACCTTAGTCTTTCATACTAGAAGTAATGATTGATTTCACGCCACCCCTATATGTTCCCAACAAAAATATATTTTTTTAGTAAGTGATCGAACTCAGCTCTTGTACTAATAATGCAAAAAAAAAAAAAAAAATATATATATATATATATATATATTCATTAATTCACAACCAAACAGGTTTTAACCACTAATCAAGTGAGACCACAGTGGTGACCAAACAAGACATGCAATAAAAACCAGAAAGAGCCAATTGATTAGATTTGGCATATTAAGCAATAGATCTTTGCCTCAAGGCTGATTGTATGTCCAATAATGTTCAAGCAACTAAAAACATAGGCAGCATATTGGTGTTAACTATTTTAAAAAGAACATCATGCTTGGATACAAACACATATATCAAATTGCCTAATTTTTGCAATCTCACTAGTACAAGAGAGAAAGAGATGAGACCTAAGTGACAGCAAGATGTGGGACTTGCTTAGATTGATCAATGAGACAAAATGGATCTTCAAAATGGGTATTAAATAAGCTGTACCTGCTTTTGAAGGTTCAGAAGAGTAAGGATTTCTTTTCTTAATTCAAGGTGTTCAGCACAAACTGCCTTAGTTGGCACCCTTGGTTTTAAATTAACCTGAAGGAAGAAAAAAAAAATCAAGGTGCCATACACTATTGCAGAAAAGTAGTACAAATGGAAAGAGAAATTTCAAAAAATCAACAATGACATAATTTTCCTAAGTTTATACAAAAAAGTATAGTAATAGATTATAGTCAACGGTTCAGAGGAACATCTAGCATTAGCATTTATACAGAACAAATCACAAGTCATCAGCAAGGTAACTAATCATGTTTAATGAATCCCTTTCCAAGACCAGAATGCAATCTAGGTAAAATATATGATCATGCAACTCAGAGACCTTGACGCATAAAGAGTAAACCCACCCAACCACCTATAAGAAAGGATAACCTGAGAGGGAAACAGAAAACCCAACAAACACCAGGAAGCATACAATTATCCACCATAAATCATATAAGAATGAAGAGAGTAAATATGCATTAAAAGAGAGTAACCAGACCCCAAGACCCTGCAAGGTTTGTTCAACCCGTTTGATTGTCCGAAGTCCTGCAGAAGAACTTGCAGCTTGCACCATTTGCTCTAGTCCATATGTTCTAAGGTACACCCGGAGCTGAAATAATTCTTCAGTCAGTCAGAAGCAATTCCAAATGTCCAGACTATGGCATATTTCTTTTCTTTTTTTCTCTCTTTTTTTTTCATTTTATAATTGCCAGCTTGTGCACACGAATGTCTGTCCGCACGAGAGAGAGACAGAGAGAGCGCATACCATACGCAAAGATGCTAGAGTAGAGGTATTATCTGCAACCACTACAGATCCAGGTGCTACAGAAGGGGAAAGGTGAGCCTGAGCATTGGATGCAGGTGACACATTTTGATCAGGATTAATGGCAATCTCAGCAATTTCTGGATCAACACGGGATGAGACAGGCAATTCAGATTCTTCTACACCCTAGATGACCAGAAAACCTAGTTAATGAAGATGCAAATAACTTGCAGTAGTTACACATTACCAGCATCTAATTAAAATTTCATTCCTCCACTTAAAAACCAACTTCATTTTCACTGGTATTTGTACAGACAATCTGTCCTAGATTAAAAGATTTATACTGAAAGATCTCCTCTCTCAAGTGGGTCTTTGACTATTGAGAACATTCCCTAATGCCTAGAAGGAAACATTACACCATATCTAGTTAAGTACTTTACCCGTGCAGCCATGCGTGATTCAGCTATTCTTTTTGCTTCGGCAAGAACCTATGACAGTGAATAAACGACAAAGCAGTAAACAATGTTTAGATAAAAATGTAATGTTTAATTCCAACCTCAAAAACAAGCATTACGGCAATTGCTGAAATACAACACAGACCTCAGCATCTTTTCGCTCTTGCTGCTTTGTTTGGGACAGGATCATGGACAAAGCACGCTTGCGTTCTCTCTCTTGTGTAAGATTATATGGCTCCTTCATGCAAAAACATATTAAAAGCTAAGAAATAAAGAAACTGATATGGCAAACATTATCTGAAAGATGTAATTGCAAATGTCTAATCATTTAGGACAATCTAGAGTAGCACAAAAGCTATGGCCTTCAATTAGCAAATGAATTCTGACACAGCAGTAAAACTTCATTGACAAAGCTAGCACACCTTAACAATGGGGTGTCCAGAAACATCGACAGGAGGCAGTGCTCTAGCTATCAATAAAGCTCGAGAAACTGGACAAGACAGTGTCATCATAAGCGTCAAAGATACAAGGAACTTTCTCAAGGATAAAGCCTAGCAGTCTAATGGTGTCACTGTCAAATCATCAAAAGAATGCCATGAACTATATCTGTGCAATAATACAAAAGACAACAGAACAGAAGGACATATACCATTGTAATACCGATCCTTCAGTTCCTCCACTGTCCGAGCAGATGGAAACCTGTCAGCTATCACAACAAAGCGTAGATCAAATCGCTCACACAAGTCAAACAACTGATCTGTCTCCTCCTTAGTCCACCCCTAACATAAACACAATAAAGGAAAGAGATTAATCTGCCGAGAGTCCAAGACTTATAACAGGAACATTGAGAATCCTACCATAGCACACAGTTTTTCTGCATACACCCTCAAGATGCTCAAACATCAAGTTTAAAGAGTACTGAAACTACAAAAATGCATGATTTGATACCTACAGGATCAATCAAATGCTTCTCATACTCCTCATCTGTATATTTGATAATATCCACAGACTGTAACATGACAAGTAAAGTAGCAGATTCAGCTTTGAATTAAAAAAAAAAAAAAAAAAACAGAGAGAGAGAGAGAAAGCAAGAGACAGATAAGGCAGAGAAAATGAAATCACGGTAGTAAAAACCAGTTGACATGATGCTTGAATACAAAACCAAAGCTGTCCATACCTTGTTATACTTTGCAAAGGAATAGTCACCTGTTGGTGGAACACCATTTACAACTCTGACCTGCAAACCGTACAAAGATCATAGACTTTCCAAACATCCAACAAACAAAACAGAGATAATCTGTTATGAGACAATTTTCAGCATGTTTAAAGAACAAAAAAAACACTTGCCCAGTGGTAAAGCTGAAGGTTATCTTTCCGAGCAGAACTGGTAAAAGGAAGCCACCGCCAAGTGATCTGCATTCACATTTCCAAACTTGTAAGAGACATACTAAACGTAAATTCAACTATACTGGGAATACGTAAAAACCCTAGCCCAACATTGGCACTAACAAACCTTCTCATCAGACGGTGGCCTACGTTTCAATTCAATCGACGGCATCAGAGGTGCCAACCCGCCTGTAAGAGCATAAACCTGCAATTCCACAACCAATCATAAGAGAAAACCACCTGAAGGAGAGCAAATTATGCGTACAATAATCCTCAAAAAAAAAAAAAAAACCTCGCGGGAAATGCCATCGGGCTTCCTCTGGGAATCCTTCTTAGGTTGAGATTTCTTCTCCTGAGTTATTCCCAATGGGGTCTTCGGCAATCCTAGAATGTCCTTCGCATCCATGTTCAGTCCCATAAACCAAAATTATAAAAACAAAGTCTAGGGTTTTTCTTTCTTCCTATCGCACTCGATTTGTAAGCAGTTCCGATTGAGGGCACATCAGGAATTCAATTAGGGTTCTCTGCGCCTCTGATTTCAACCTCAAAGGGTTAGGATTTGGAAATTAGGGCCTCGTTTAATCGAAACTTGTCGAAGGATCGGTTTGGGGCTGTGAAATTAGGGTTTTTTTTTGTTTTTTTTCCGAGCGCGAAAAGATTTTACCGAGACGATGAGCCGAAAGCTTTTGTTTCGGTTCTCTACCGTCTACGGGCCAAGGATTTGGGCCTGAGCTTCATCGTTAAAAAAAAGCCCCAGATCTTTAGTCTTTTATGTCGTGTCAGCCTAAGGAAACCCATTACATTTTTCCCGTATTATATATTACATTGAGGGAATAAAAACTTATATTAGAGTTTTTTCAAAATATATATTTTAATAATTAAAAATTTATTTAAAAAAAAATTAAATTCTAATCTTTAAAAAGAAATATGAAATTTATGAGAATAAAAAAAAATTACCTATTATATAACTCATTATTCAATAAATTTCTTAATAATAATAAAATAAAAAAAAAACCTACTTAACACAATCCTCTTTGGTCTTCTCATGGTGTTCTCATGGTCTTCATGCATTGATGTGACAATATGAATTTTGCGCGAGTTTTACATTCTTTTTAAATAAAAGGGTACGATATGCAAACTTTTTATTTTTTTTAAAAAAAAGTAAAGTAAAATGTATAAGATGAATGATACAATGTGCAAATAATATTTGGAGCACATTATTTAATATTTATTTGCACACCATATACCTATCCAAACAAAAAAAAAATTAAAAACAATATTATTTTTTTAATTATTTTTATTAAAAGTGCGTATAAGAAACGGTATTGTTTAAAAAAGAAACGGTATTGTTTTGACGCTATTGTCAGTTCTTAGGATACTTCACGCACACTTTCACAAAGATATTATACTTTTCTTAAATTTCTGCCCGTAAATTTCTGCTTGGCAAACAGTGTCGTCCAGTTGCCCACGTCTGAACTCCTCGCGTTTTCTTCCATCTCGGACCTTGTTGGCCCTCTCTCTCTCTCTTTGTTGCTTTTCCTATATGTCTATCGGCTGTATTCTTTTCTTCCATTATTCAACGCGCAAATGCAATCAGCAGATTCTTTTCCACCGGTTATTGCATTAATTAAGCCGCTAGTTACACGGTGGTGGTTCCAACAAGACCAGCCAGCTGCAATGGTCTCAAAAAAAAAAAAAAAGGAAAAATAAAAAGCAAACGAATAGTCGCCGCTAGCAGAGTATTAAATTAGGGAAGTTCTTTTAGTAAAAGATGTATGGACAGAAGAATTAAAGTCACTAATTAGTTATTAATTATATGATAGAATTACTTACATTTTTAATTTTAAATATAAATTTCAATTTATAGTTCTCACAAATTTATAAAAAAAAAAAAAAAAAAACGCACACACACGCACACGCGCGCGCAATAATTAAATAGACTCGTGGACAGGCGACAAAGATAAATTAAAGAGTCCCGTTGCGTGAGTAATATATGAAAAGTAACAAGAGAGGAACAAAATAATAATATATTAATTTTTTATTTAATTTTACTTATTTGTAAAATTAAATAAAATGTAATTGATCTATATATTTTTTTTCTTACCTTTTTACTCTTTAAGCGGTGCAATTTAGTTTTTCTCTAGAAAAAAATTGATATTTATTTGGTGTGTAATACCGCATTTAATTATGTTGTAATAATTTTTATTTCAAGTTATTTTTTTTTCTCCTACGGTGGATTATTGTACCCTTTTTTTTTTTAAATATATCTCAAACTTCTTTCTTATATAATGGTTTAAAACCGTGTCCTAGTTACCGTGACATAGCCCCATTGCCAGCAATAACAGCCCGCGAGCTCAGTTAACCGCAATCATCATATGCGACCTGCAATTTGAAACCCGGTCTAATACTAATGGTCAAAATGGCTCTATGAAGAACACAAAAAGTCTTTAGCCATTGAGGTTTTTGCGGAGTTTTCTATGAGTAAGGTACGAGGTTAAAACCTCATATTTAGTGTTCATTAGCCTGTGCATTTTGGTTAAATAGCATTATCATTCTGAGATAAGAATTCAATTTTCACTTTTCGGTTTCGCGACCATCTAGAACGGCAAAAGCAATTCGTGTTAAATTCGCGAATATTGGTCGAACCGATGGATTGCAGTGTATATTCGTAAGTATAATGGTTTCCCGTTTCGGTTCTTTGAAGAAATAAAAGGACTTTAAATCATAAATGCAACAGAAAGAATGCCGCTAGTGCTAGCAGTAGTCATAGCTTCAAGTTCATCGCGCTACGTAGCTTAGATTGCAGAGTAGCACATCCTCGTAACACTCGAAAAAAGAACCATCCTACTTACCTAGCCATTAGCCAACTTTTTGAATGGATTAAAAAAAAAAAAAAAAAACTTGATGGCATTGATGATGGGATTTTTGTCGTAAGAGTGTAAGCGACCGTGCTTGGTGTAATCTTTCATTTTGCCCCCTTTTTGGGCGGCCATTTACAAGTGTAATCTAATTAAGGAATGTGACCATCTATTTGTTGGCATTATAAAGTATTTATTGCGCAATTAGTTAGAACACTTTTATTGAAATTTGTTAATTTTGTATTTAAATTCAAATAATTTTATTTTTCTCTTTTGGGTCTTTCAGCCTCTTTTATAACCAAAAAGAAGTTGTCGGCATTTATAACGGTACCTAGCCTCGAATTAAAACGAAGCCACAAATTGTCCAGCAAACCAAATAATAATAATAATAATAACAATATCGTTCGCATGACACGTTCCGTCAAGCATTAATTGGAAAGGGCTCGGTGACAGAAACACGAGAAAAAGTTAACACGGCAAATAGAGTAAAATTCGAACCGTCAGATTTAAATATAAAAATTTTGAAAAAAAAAAATTATAATAATCAACCAATACAAATCTTTTGCTATTCGGTATATTTATTTATCTTGTATCCTCCAAATATTTTGGAATTATAAAAGTTTAATCTTTTCATTCATCAATGAAAAGTTTGTCGAATTTTTTGAACTGTAAAATGAAATTAGTCCTCCGTTTCACAATTTACCCGATCATGTTTTACTCTAACACAGTAAAATTATATATCGAAGACTAGCTTTAGTTACTATTTCCGTAATCAAAACTTTGGGATTCTAAAATTGGTTAAATTTTCACTAAAATTTCAAAGAAACGAATAATAATTTATAAAATGATAGAGAGAACCATTTCGGGCGGTTGAACCATTCAAAAAAACAAGAAAAACCTTTAAAAAGAGCTCAATTTTTGTCATTTACCGCTATGGTACGCGCATCAGCGATAAGGACACGCGGTATTCCATGGAGTGCCATGTGGGAGCCGAGGAAGATTCTTGGACCCACCATTTTGTCAGAGACAGCTAAGTGGGACGGCTCTGGTCTTGTCGTCGACATGTTGGGCGCTCGGCCGGCACCCACCACGAAATCAAGGGCCACTGTTTAAGGGAGCTCCGAGCCCTGTAATGGAGGAATATGGAGGAATCAATCAATGGTAGTTGAATGGTGCTGCTTGTCTCCTCTCGACAGTTTCCTATAGATATGTCATAGGTAATTAATTTTCCAACAAGCATCGATTGGCACTAAGAAGAATCGAGTAGGGTGCGCGATTACGCAAGTACTAATGTACTGTATCTTATCATAACTCCGAAGTTAAAATACTGTGACGAGTGATCTCTTTGATAGGGTTTGTTTTCAGCCTCACTTTTTTACGGTATAGTCTAGTAATAAAGTAATTGCATTTTTTATTTCAATATCTAAGGGTCAAATTCTGACTCGTGTAAACAGAAAAAAAAAAAAAAAACGAAAAAGACAAAAGAGTTGCGTATCTGAAGCGCTTACTTGCCATCACCTCTTAGCGGTTAGTTTAACAAAGAAATCTGTACACTTTGTTACTACACCATATGAAGCGCACATGATTACAACACTAAATCTTACAAAACAAGGTTCCAATCCCGAATGTTAACTGCAATGGGGAACAACATTTCTTGTAAATTTCCAAGTCCTGAGAAAATGTATGATGGGCGAAGACTGACTGTTTATGCATATTAGTTGGTTACAACAGCGAACATACCAAACACGATTTTGGCTGACTAATCAAGCCCGCTGGTTTAGTAGTTGTACCTCACTGCAAAATAACTTTGTCAGCATTTTAGACGTCATCTTCGAACACGTTCAAAGATAATTTCGATGAAACTGAACCCCACCCATCGATCCAAACAATTAGTTAATTTGTTGGATTCTTGACGATGATTAACTTTTGTTCAGCACGGTTAGAAGTGGGCTAAAGCTAGCAATGCTGTGCTCTGCAGCAGGATGAAAATTAATGGCGAGTCCAGCATGAAAAGGTCAAAAGCGGAGCGTACGCGTAATATGAAGGCGGGCCAAGGAAATGTAGCCTAAACGCCACCAAAAAAAAAAAAATTCCAAAGAGATAGGAGGCAAACAGACGCTGCCAGGTTGGCCCCAACTGGCTCCAATCGCCCCACCAAATGCAAGGCTACTTTTCACTCTTACGGACGCCTCTCCAATCTCCACGCACCACTTCTCCCGTGCGTGGGTTTTTATGGATTCAATAATTTTCCCCTTTAAAAATAAAATAATAATAAAAAAAATCTCATTGTTTTCACCTTTATATAAGTCTCTCTTATATTTATTTTTCTTTTTGGACAGCCCGACAGAGAGAGTCTCCGTCTCCTCAATTCACGATACTAATTTCAATCTGTAAATATTAAATAATTTCAAGTTAATTGCTGAAAAATTCAGCACCCTGGAGTTTTATATCATATTTAGCCGAACTTTCAATTCTTATCAATTTGATGATCAGAAACCTTTTTGTTGTTTTATATTTGACACGCCATTAATAGAGGGAAAACAATGTCGGCATAGTTAATAAATCACATCCATCAGAATTGATGGAGCATTAGATTTGATTATTAAAAAAAAAAAAAGTTATGATTGCCAAATTAATAAAAATTATAGGGGGCGTAGCATGATACAAAGATTGCCAATTTTTAGTAATTAACCCTGCTTAGCTCCCAATAATACACTGCATTAATTAACTAAAAAGAAAAATAATCATGCGTCCCTCTGTCTTACTCTGTCTCTCTTGCTCCCTCGACCGAGTATAAAAGGAGGGTACCACCTTAACACGATGGCACATCAAAAGTTCATACTCAAATTCTTCTTACTCATCGTATAAACGGTTCATTTCTTTCTTGCAACAAAGAAATTCAACAATGCTAGTGCCTCCAAATCCAATACGTACCCGGAAGACAAAGGCAGTGGGAATTCCCACCGTTGATCTCTCTTTGGATAGGTCAAGTATTGTGGAGTTGGTCGTGCAAGCATGCCAAGAATATGGGTTCTTCCGGGTCGTAAATCATGGGGTTAACCAGGAGGTCACATCGAGATTGGAGGGGGAAGCTGTCGATTTTTTTGCCAAACCAGCAGCCGAGAAGCAACTAGCCGCTCCTGCCACTCCGTTCGGGTATGGTTTAAAGAACATCGGCCACAGGGGCGATATGGGTGAGCTAGAATTTCTCCTCCTTCGAGCCAATCGCTTTGCCGTTTCCGAGATATCCGAAAGCATCTCCAGCGAGCCTGAAAAATTCAGGTAAAATCCATTCCTGTGGCTACATATGCCTACCAAAATGCCTTTAGCACCGTCGGACTGCATATTCATAAAAGGCGGCCTTAAATGGTTGTGAAAAAGAATAGGAACAGCCTTCCTGGTTTTTGTTAAATAGTTACATATACAGGGTCGGCCGCTGTTTATGCTGCAGTTTGTGGCGTGTTTGGCTCATTTCCGAATTCTACCTTATTGCTTAAAATAGAAATAACGGCTGCACGACACTAAAACACTTCGTGTTTTATGGTACTGGCCAGGGTCGGTGGATAAGGGAATTTAATTACCATTCTCGATTTTCTTCTCTGTGTTTCCTCATATATAGCATATAATCGTGTATAATTTCTATGCATCTTTAGAAACCGTTGAATCTAGCTAGGAAGACTGCAGCCATAGGACACTGTTCATCTGGAGCTTCTTCTCGGGACTCCACGTGCTTTTGAGTTTGCTGGGACTCCGTGGCTTGACTTGAACATGGGATATGTCAAAGCTGCACGTGCAACATTGGCACGCTGCTTATGCCAGGCAGTGGGGTTTCCTACAGGGCACACAACTCTAGGGAAACAAATTAGAAACCGCCCCTGAAAAGTCAGCGTAACCGAGTTTGCGAATGCCTACCAGTGACGTGTATGTGTTTTTATCGTGTGAAAACTGCACACCATGTTCTTCAACCAGGAAACCGCGTTTGACAATAAAGTTCAATATTTCAATTTATTATCATCATACTTAGACATGATATGATTATGGGCCATTGTCTAGGAATGTTATTGTCTTCTTTTAAAAAAAAAAAAAAAATTTATCGTCGGTTAAAAAAAAAATGGCATGCGCTTTTGTCCTGCTCTATGTCGAGCCTAGTACATCAGGCCGAGTAGATAGGACAAACTGAAGGACAATAAGCAATATACTTTTCATATATGTCCCCTTAATTGGACCCTCGCTTAGAGCCCCTTTCATCTATTTTCAAGCTCCTATATCATGAAATGAAATCCTCAACTAAGAGAGGCACCCCCTTTTTTTGGCAAGCAAGCAAGCATTGGGGGCCACAGCCCCTTTGCTCTGAGTGGCTACCAGCCCCCTATATTTGTTTTGTTATTATTATTATTATTATTATTAAGGCAAAAATAAAGGGGGCTGTGGCTCCCCCAATTTTTACCGCTTTCTTTTCAACCTTTGACAATTTTTGCAGTCGGGCTGTGAATGATTACATACAAACGGTTCGAGAATTGGCATGTGAAATTCTTGATCTATTAACTGAGGGCTTGTGGCTACCTGAGAAGCACGTTCTCAGTAGGCTCATCAGAGACGTCCAGAGCGATTCAGTCTTTCGGATTAATCACTACCCGCCGATCAAAGAGGTCAACGACTGGGACCCATCGCCCAAAACTGTTGGATTTGGCGAGCACTCTGACCCTCAGATCCTGACCATCCTGCGATCCAACGATGTTGGCGGCCTCCAAATCCGCTTGCACGACGGTTTGTGGGTCCCAGTCCCTCCCGACCCCACCGCATTCTACGTGCTAGTTGGAGACGCCTTGCAGGTCAGTAATTAATCTGAAAATTTTATTTATTTATTTATTTATTTTATCGAAAAATTTGAATCGACCCTCAAAAATTCTCGTTTCCTTGATAATAAAACGTTTATTATTATTATTTTATTATTATTTTTTGTTTGGTGGTGAATTTTAGGTTTTAACAAACGGGAGATTTACAAGCGTGAGACACAGAGTATTGACAAATTCGTACAAGTCGAGAATGTCCATGATGTATTTTGCGGCACCGTCCCTTAATGCATGGGTCTGTCCCCTCCCAGAATTGGTCTCGCCGCAGAATCCCAGTCTATTTAAGCCCTTCACATGGAGCGAATACAAGAAAGCTGCATACTCTCTTCGTTTGGGAGATAGCCGGCTTGACCTCTTCAGGATTCCAGCTGCCGCCGGCCACACCTACATGTTTCGTGAGACTTAGAAAATGCTTATATACGATCGGCATTCCGATGCTCATTATACGTTTCTTGTAGAACAGTAACACGCAAATATTCCTAGGCTGCGACCAGACAGCACGAAAGACGTATATCTTTTTCGGCTCTATGCACGCCACAGTTTGAGGTTTACCATACATTCATTCAGAACGTTCGATCTGCGGAGATCTTCATACATACTAATTCTATAAAATTAGTGTGTCAAGCAGCACACTTCTTCACATTTTCTTTGTCCCTTTGCTCAATTTTCTCAGCCGCTCCTTTCAAATAATTATTATAGCACTACTGAACTAGTGATTTTAATTTTGTTTAAGAGCCATCAGTATTCAGAAGTAGAAGATATTTGAATAAATCTTTTTGTGAATTTTATGTAATTTTAATGCTGTTTAAGGGTCATCAATATTCAGCATTTGAAGAGATGCATGAATCTTTTTGTGAGATTTATGAATCTTATTTTGAGAGCTATTATTCAATTAATAGTGTGTAGATTAATTTTGTACTTAATTTATATTAGGGCCTCTAAAAAAAAACTGTAAATATTAATCTAATAATAACTCCCAAAATAATGGGATTTTTTTTTTTTTTTTTTGGGGTACGTTTGTAGACTTGTATACCATCTTTGGAAAAACATCTAGAAAGACTCAAACGCACAGTATTAGTGCCTCAGCTGTGCTTTCTAAATCTAGAATTATTGGCAAATTAATCTGTGAGCGGCTATTTCACCCGGCATATTGCCCTTTTTGGGGTTTTCTTTGTTAGGGTCGTTTTGCTATTCATACAAAAGAAGCTCATTCACCAGTCGGATAAAAAAATTAAGCTCGCTCCTTACAAACAGAAGAAATGGTAAAGAAGAGTAAACTCATAAAAAGGGCAGCATTCAAGGGCACATACTAATTGGTAAAGCTTGCTAGCTAACAGGGGGATGTGTTGATATTATGGTTTAGCTGGACTCGTTGGCCAACGTATCCGACAGGATACACTGTATGTGCCCTACACATCATTCAATTTGTTGCTCGTGGATGTGGCAGACCACAGTTAATTTGATTTTAGTAGATGTATGAATGATAGTTACGTGATAACCAAGGTCTCAGCTCGTACATTCATTTTAAAAAGAGCAGCTTTGGGTCATTATTGTCTGCCCAATTTTGCTTCCTACATTTCCGTCCATTTGATGCAGACGCCTAAGTGTTCTTAGTAATTGCTACACATCGTGGCTAATGCCGAGATAAATATGGTAGTTCCCATCATGTTTGTTAAAATTGAGAATTATTTAGGATTGACTTAGAGTATTTAGGATCAGATTGTAGAATTGTAAGATTTTACTTAAAATGAAGAAAAAAAAATAAAATAAAAACAAATATTGACTAACAAAATAGTTTGTAACTCAATAGTTTTACTTTAACCTCATACAAAGCATCAATTCAAGAGTAAAACAGAAAATGAATATATGATATAACAAAAAATTGAAAGAAAGCATATTGAAGAGCTAAAAATTCAATCAAAATTAAGTTATTTTTTCATACTATATTTCATTATATGTAATTGAATGATATTTTATGTTTATACGTTTAAATGAAGTAGCATGTATTTTTAATTAATTAATTACTTAAAATTATTTTTTCATAAAAGAAAAAAAAAAGTGAAATTTATAAATTTATAACCATAGCAAGATTCTGCTTGCAATTCTATCTATGATCCCAAACGAACCTAGGATTCTTCACGATTCTGTTCGATTCAATGACCCTAGATGCGATCTAGATCTTAGGACGATCCTACGATGTGGATTGCAACTTTAGCAACCATGTTACCACGTTGTCTCACTTCACAGTATAATTGCCAAAAATATGTTGTCCAATTTTCCTAATGGATAATGTGCCGGAGAATTGTTTCATATGCCAATTCTCAACCTCGCCAACTACGACAAAGAAAGAGGCCACAGCAGTTGGAGGACCAACCCTCACAGGGTCCAGTGAAAATGGCCGAAGCTTCGGCCAAAAGTGCGAAAAGTAATGACTTTAAACAGTGTTTTAGGCAGATATAGAATATTCATTAACACCAGTAATTAGGATGTCCTCTAAATTGCTTCCTAACATGTCGATTAGTTGAGATACTTACGAGGATGATAAATCTCAAGCCCTCGGCGTTTTTGCTGTATCCAAAACAATTTATATAGTAATCCACAAATTCCCGGCATCTCCAATTATACTCGTAGTTGTTAGTATTTGTTCAACAAATACGCAACATAATAGTAAACAAGCAATCTCTATTTTATATTTTTGCTAATTGATTGTTATCTTTGTGACCTTAAGTTCTTAACATATTTACAATTAATATAAGTTAGAATCCGAAAGAATTAGATAAAAAAAAAAAAACCCTTTCATATATAATTAATTTTTCAATTAATCCATTTATAATTCATATATTAAGATTAACATCTTATAATGTCAAGAATTTACAAAGATAATTTATGTAAATCAAACAAACTTGGATAAATTGATTTTTGGTGTCTAATCATGTTTTATTGATCACTAGATTAGCTATAGATGTTGAATTTTACCCCGCAAGAGATTTGCATGAGCGAATCATGCAACTAAATTGATGCAGTGGACATATGGCTTCCCTGCAGTCTGCCTTTGCCCCTCTTTGACTTGAGTCTTGGGGTTGCCCAACGCCCATTGACTCGCGTGAAGGAAGATTAGATGGCCAAAAGCACGAAAATTGCATTGAGAAACTGTCGTTTCACCTCTTCAATTATTGATTTCACATAGCAAAAAATGCCAAGTTGCACAGGGAAAGCTGCTTCTGGGTTAGCTAAACTAAATTACCGTTATATGTCAACAATAATGTTATTTCTTAGCCATCATGCATTCAGAACCTACAGTATTGTAGGCGATGTCCTAACTCCTAGGCGACCTCTCTTCCACCGAAGGAAATGAAATAGGAGAAGAACAAAGAGCGTTCTTCCTGGAAAATTAATCAAATTTTCAAAAGGGTAGTTAAACCACAAGTTTGCTTAATTGCTTATATAGAGAACGGGGGACACTGTTCACGCCGGGTGTTTCTGGCATGGCTTCATTGATATTGCTACTGGAAGCTCTGCTGAGATGCAGGCTGGACGATGGTCTGTCAAGTGATTATAAGCTGGAGGCTAAGGAAGCAGATCGTAAGACCAGCTGCTACAGAGAGCCTAAACATTGGACGAAAGAAATTGCCCTCGCCACTGATCAGCAGCGGGACAACTGTGAAGGGGGGGAAGGCCAGAGCTGGAAGATAGCTGAGTCTTGCATTTGGCCCTGAAAGCAGTAGGCTGTGCTTCCTCGTAATTTATTTGATCTTTCTCAATTTTATAGATTTGTAATTGATAAATACGATAACTTTAATTCACACAGTCTCAATCGATCTGCTGATTCCTCTAGAATTTTGTGCATCCATTTTCTAACAATTAGTAGTAAAGACAGAGAGATCTTTTCCCTTAAATTTTTGGCAGTTTGCTTTCAATTAGATATTAATTACAATTCTTGTCGCTTAATAATGCAATCCATTATAATTGCCCCAAATCCTGTAATTCATAGTTTTGAATTAATTACTTGTTCAGGAATTAAAAATCTTAAAATTGACGAATTAAACTTTTTTTTTTTTGTTGTCATTTGCGACGAATTTTTTTTATCAAAAAAATAGTTATTATTTTTTTTAATTTTTTTGTTAAATCGTTATTTTAAACAAAACAATTCTTTATTTTAATTTTTTTTAAAATATAAATAAAAACAAATCTCTGATTTCCGGGCACATCACTCGACGTGACTTTGAACAGGGATCCCCTTCAGGCACAAGTGAGGAATGGAGAACACTTCAAACGCAAATTTCAATATTTCAAGAGATAATGAGCCGAGTATCCCCGTCCACATAGTGGGTTCCTATAAAAGGCTTTGCCCCTTCATCTGTCAAAACTCGAGCCCATTGCACCCTTCCCGTCGCGTTCCCTCCAGGCCCAGTGCACTGGTATTCCCCATAAAACAATCTGCTGTTAAGCAGAGAGATAAAAAAAAAAAAAAAAGCCCAAGTAAATTCTTTTATTACCAGGAGTTCTACAGTTAAATTTTGCATTTGCACTTACTAAAATAAAATTTCCATTTCTTACGTGTCCCGTATTTGAACCCCCCAATCACTCCAACCTTGGGGAAGCACAATATTGTCCATGTACGTATAGGAGAAAACGACCCTGGAATGGTCGCCCCAAGCTCTACCAAGATAAACGAATCCACTCCCAGTTATCGCGCAATCCTGGAAGGAGAAACCACCTTGCAAAAAGGGATTGCTACGTTTTTGAGCAGTCATCGAGGCCCGTTTCTGTGTGATTGAATTCAGATGACAATTCTCCACAGCAACAATACGGTTTGTTATATTAAATACAATGCTCTTCGATGAAAATTCAGTTGTTTAAATGTTGGAACGACCTCATAAAGAGACCTGCCGGATCCGAAAATGAAATCAACGGAACCTTGGACGAAACAGTTACTGAAATAATGGAGGCCCTTGTGGTCATAGAGCGTATCTTGATTCCCATTAAAACTGCAGTTGTAGAACGCCGCCTTGGTCCCCGATATGCGAAGTGCCACGGCTTGCCCTCCTCTGGATCCAATCTCATGTGGTGCTGTGTTCTGCAGTTATCAAAAGAGCTTGATTGATGGATATAAAATGACTCTGGCTCATTACGACTGTACCAGGCAGAGTTGATACATTATATATATATATAATAATAATTAACTAGAATTATCAATTATAATAAGTTAATATATATTTTGTATTTAAATTTTATGTATTATTAATTTGTTTAATTCGAAACTAGAATGAATCGACGATGTAAACCGAACTGGAAGTAGAGTGGACCCATGTAGTTAAAGATTCTTTCATTCGAAAAATTGAGACTTGACAATCGAAACCGTTGTCCTGTCTAGTCCCATACTAACAATTTTAAAAATTTTAATTTTAGTTCATATCTTTATCACATAAATTTTAAAAGCATATAACAAAAAATATTCTATTTTCATTGACTTAGCCGGAATTATCTATATTTTTCTATACAAATATTATATAAAATTTCTACAAGAAAAATTGTTTTTTTCAAAAGGGGAACTGCCGAAGCAAAATAAAAATTGGCTCGAAGTTATGACCCAATTGCTACTAAGAGGTAAGGTTACGGCCCTTTTTGAACACAGAATCAGAACCAAAACTGGTCCATAATCAAAGCTAAATGCATTAGAACTACTCGCTCAACTAATTAATTGGGCCTTAAAGTCTAAGGACAGGGTCGAATATCTCTAGCATCGAAGGAAAAAAAATGTAAAATTTATCACAGCTCTCGTGAATTAAGAGGGACGTAGTCAAGCAGATAATGCATGAATTGAGAGTTAAAGAAAGGCTGTTAAAATACAATTGTGGGCTAGATGAGGAAAAGAATGTGATTAACAACTCAACTTTGATCATAAATACAAAAGCATTAATTCATTCTGTCAATGTTACCTCAAATTTCATGTTGATGGCAACAAAATAATTGGAATCAACAGCGACAGTTGCACTGTGGAATGTCCCCAGTGGCCTCCCATATTTCCCAGCACTGATGCAGTGTCGTTGCCAGTTACAGTTGGCGGGTCACTTGAATCACCCAAAAATGTAGTGAACGGTAATGTTCTCGGGATGGCAACTTTTTCTCTGCATGGAATTCTTACAATTCAGCATCTCCATTCAACACTCTTTATGTCAAACACAAACACGCTCTTTAAACTGAACACTTAAAAAAACATTTTTAAGGCATAAATGTCATTCCTTTAAGCAAGACGTACCTATATACACCTGGTTTAATGACTATTATAACTCTCCTGGTGCTATATGGAGGAATACTGTTGATGGCCTCTCTTATAGTCTTGAAATCGCCTGCTCCATGTTGGCTCACATTTATTGTCATATTGTTTATCTCGCTTCCCTCAGCTTGTCGTCAAGGACTTTGCCAATAGAGCCTGAAGGTGTCTGAATGATAGATTTTGATTCTGAAATGGCCCTCTTTTGGTGACGATTGTCAGCATTCCACGATACCCATTTGCTGAAGTCCGTTTCCCCGTCAAAACTCCGTGAAGAAGATGACCCCGACCTGCTAGAAAATAATAAATGAAAAAAGAAAAGGAAATGCAAATGGTGGAATTTTGGAGCCATCAGATTGTTGGCAGCATTGCATTTGCAATTTCTTTTTTTTTTCTTTTTTTTTTTTTTTGCAACAAGCATTGCATTTACATGTACTTGAGATATGGAATTAATATAAAATGTCAATGGTTGCACGAGGACACGAAGTTTTCATATCCGGCACTGTATTTACCATACTGGTCATCCTCTGGTCAACAAAAAATGAGATATCATTGAAAAAAAGGTAATTTTGTTTTCCAAAAATCAACAGTAAAAGAGAGAGAGAGAGAGAGAGAGAGATTACATCTCATTTATTTTTACAAATAGAAAAATTAAAAAAAAATCTTATATTTTTCTTAAATTGTACCTATATATTATTATGTAATGGTGCTTATAAATTAATTATGTGCTTTGTGGTTCTCTCACAACAGTAGTGTTCTCTCGTTGAATATGCGTAACATAAAAATTAAAAAAATAAAAAAATTCATTGCATTATGGCTACAAGTCCAATTATATGCATGAACCTGAAGCCTGCTTTCAGAATTAATCCCACCAGTAAAACTCCTTCCCTCCGATCAAAGATTCAACCATCTTAAGTAAGAAAATCTCTAGTCATCGTCTCATAAATTCATAAACTCTCCCCAATTGTCACGTTAATCTAGATTGAAAAGCATAGTTTTTGGCGTCATAAGTCAAATGAATGAAATCGTGTACTGCTTGTATCACCAATACGTCATGGTTTGCCCGAGGGCATCACATTATCCCTGCCCATCGAGCACAATGGGGTCCCCACTTTCAATGGCCGAATTTGCTATTTTGTAATCTGTGTGCAGGCTTCGAGCCAATCTTATCGCACGTTTGTGGAGTAGGGAGACGTAAATGTAATGCGAACATAGCTGTACTCCAATTCTTCAATCAATGATTTCGGCCGTTCCGTAAGTGCATATGTAGAATTCCTGAGGGCCGGCTTTATCGACAATTGCTGTCCAGAAATTAGCCACTTTCTGGGTGTTGAGTGCCCAAACCCGTCACTGCAAGTGATTATACGGAGCACATCACGCCGGTGGGGGCGCACCTCCTCCCCCTACCCCTTCCTGCTGCCTTCCATGGTTCCATGGCCTCACCAAAAGACTTTCACGTAGAACGTACTAGTTTACACTTGTGTTCATAAATGAGACACGATAAAATAATATGAATTAGATTAAACTCCTTTATTATATTTCATAATATTCTACATACTAAACACACGTTTATTTTTTTTAATATATTTAATGAATAAAATAATATCTCATATTTCTGTTTATAAAAAAAATATACATATATATAACTTAACAAAGCAATAGATTTTAAAAACGTAGATTTAAACCTACTGAACCCCTTGAGATAACTTTAAACCCAAACCTTTCTTCTAATCAAAGATGTCACTGCTATTGGAACTTGAATTTGATCCGTAGCTAGTTGTTCTTTCCTGGTTCTGGTCTAATGTCGACAGCCCCATATCTGACATGAGCCTATCTTCAACTTTGGGGAATCGGCATAAAGCCTGCCCCTTGCAGCTTACCATGGGCAAAGAAGCCCGACCAGACCAAACCAAACCATAATCCTTTGTCCAAGCCTCTTGTTATTCAAGCTTACATAGGGCCCAATTAAAAATTGACAAACGGGTCTCGGCTCTGGCCCTTGCAACCATGTACAAATATTTGTGTCATTTTCTCATGCCGAAAATAAAAGGAAGCGAGAGCCGAACCTTCCCCTCAGACAAATAAATAAATAAATAAACAAATAAAAAGGAACAAGCAAAATTAAGAGCGACACAATGGTCACGTATTTCCTGTTACTAACAATTTAATTAGTGAATTATTATATTCTCTGTATATCCATATCCTTGCAATTTTATCGGATGTTTCCCAAGGGACTAGTGCATTGTCTTTGTTTAAATCGATAAAAATAAATCACAAGCTATTATCTATAAAAATGATATATTACAATGTAATCATTTATTTTAGTAACCAGAATTTCTGTTTCTTTTTTCGTTTTTTTTTTTTCAATTTCTGTACACTTTAATTTGATTTTTAACATCTCTTTCCTAAAATTTTATTCAGTGTGAGTTCTTAAATAGAATATTATATTGCCATGTCTATGTATTTAATCACGTCAATGGCTTGCTTGATTTTATTCTTCCAAGTTGCATCGACAATTAAAACTAATTTCCTATTCAAGGCATATTGGGGAACATTTGAGAACAGGATTTGATGAATTGCAACTTGGTAATGGTCACTGATGGTTATGAACTGCAAGAATCCCGACAACTTTTGGCATCTTATTAAATTTTGTTTCTTCTCATGCATTTACAAGCATCCCTTCATATTCAATAAACATGATATTTCAAAATTCACAATTAGAAAGTAATCTTTATCACCTCTGGCCACTGGATACACCAACAGATTTTCTGTATATTTCTAGAGAAGTTCAGGCTAAAATTGCAACGAAGACTCACATCACATGCTCCTTGGCATCTTGGTTAAGCAAGTTGACAAACATATCAGATTTCATACCAGCTTTCTCCTCTGACAGCTTATACCACAGTGAATGCAGACTGTATGGTAGATGAGAAATGAGATGCAATAGTCTGCGAGGCGAAAGCTTGAATCTGCTTCTTGGCATCTGAACATGCTAAAAGCACTCTTCAATACTAGTGAAAATATAAGAAGAAATACAGAAGATTGCAGGCAAGCATTTTCCATTGCTGTCACACTATGAGAAAGAATGGCAGTAAGATGAGGTTTATATATCTAGCAGTTAAGTCCGGTTCCCGTTTCCTATTTAGGATATGTTTAGGATATCAAGATGCGAGCTACTTATAACTAGTAAAATTCTAAGTCAGCTTAACATCTCAATGCAGAATGGCAAGCCCATGAGGCCACTATTACAAGCTCAAATCTCTCATCAAATCTTCTGTCAACGGGAATGTGCATTCGCGTGTGTTGCAGAGTGAAATCCAACTCCCAGCCAGGCCGAGAAAAGCAGAAACATAAATACTACCTATGAAGTATAAAGAAATAGAGGTACAGACCTTTTTGGCACTTTGTGAATCCAACGATATTTGCAATACTAAGGCTCAAACAAACTGCTACTACTAGAACATAATCAACCTCCAATCTTATGATGGAAAAGATTCCAAGGATGACCCAAGCAGCTGCCTGCGTACAATAATATACACACATGCCATAGAGATAGTCTGAGGGTCCATGAAAAGAACTAGCCTAGAGTAAACAAGAATCTAACAGCCATACAAGATTTTGATGCTACTAGCAATTAAGCAACAATCTTTTACTCCATGTATTTTGATAGCAATACAGACCACACAATATAATGTTTCAAACTTACAGAAAGCTAAGCCCAAAACCCTTTTCTTACATATATTCATTAGATACTAATCAGAGATGTGCTGGCCCTGACCGCACATTGGATATATGCATTTATAACTATAAAACTGCAATTTCAATGAATTACCATAAATCTAAGGCAGGACTTTCTCCAAATTCTACCTTTTGAAACACTATCCAATGTTAACAGGATCACTTAATGCACATGGGTTGATCCTCATGTCCCATTGGACCATAATGCTTCTTCATATGGCCAGATATCCATGTTCCTTCTTACGCATGACTAAGCCCTCACAAATTTCACCTATAACTTTTCGTGTATGCATTTACATATGCCTTTTTTTTTTTTTCCCACTAATCCATTTTAGCATCTTCAAATTGTTCTTAGTTTCTTGATAAAAATGATAAATGAAAGATCTGTTCTTAAATGAAAAGGATAAAGTCAGCATCCAAACAACAAACATATCCAGCCCAGTTGTTTCTGTTCTATTTAGGGAAAATCCTCACTTGATATTCTATTTTATGCAAAATTACTCTCTTGTTCCCATAGATCTGATGAATGTTCACGTGATACGAGTCAAAAGCATGCTACTACAAGCCACGTTCAACAGTCAACAATTACTTACATTGAGGTATAGCGTCCACCAAAATAGCCACGAATCCTTCTTGTTCATACGAGCCAATGACTGGATATAGGAATCAGAGCCCAAGAGTAAACACAAGACACATGGAATTTTGTGTAAAACAAAAGAGCAAGATTCAAAAGCAGCACGGTGGCAATGAGAGACAGAGATCAGCAAACTTAATGATTTAGCGTGGTTCAAACCTGTTGGTCAAGAGATTCAAACTTCCAAATGCTCTCACCCTGCTCATTGATTTCATTCCACCACCTAAGCCCAACTAAGATCCGGCCAGTGACATTCTTGACTACCCAGCAATCGAGGGCAGCAAGAACAACAGTGACCACAAAGATGATAACAAAGCTATCAAAAAAAAGGGCTGAGAGAATGTAGAATGCCAGAGCCGCAGCCTGCCGAAGTTCCAAATAGAAATTAAACGGATGTTGCGGTTGGTTCCAAGAACGACGAAGATAGATAGGCTAACCTTGAAGAGTACGTGAAAGAAGCATGCCTTTGGATTTGCATAGTTTTCCCCGACAGGCTGCGACTGCAAAGCAGAAAGACGAATATTCATAACCCAAACCCATCACCTATATATCTATTTTCAAATATTCAAAACTCCAGTTGTCGCCATTAAGGACGCGCTTTCAGTGCCGCTCAATGTAAAATTTGAGGCTCGGACGTTAGAATAAATAAGATTGACGAGCAACTCACAAACCAAAAAATATGGATTTAGAAAAAAACAAAATTAAAAATTAAAAAAAGAAAGAAAGAAAGAAAGACACACAGATCTAGAAGGTAGATCGGTAGATGAAGCATGGCAAAAGTCGTGAATCTAGAGAAAACGCGGATTTGAAATTCTGACGGAGGAAAGCCTACCTGGCCGAAATCCATCGAGAGGATGCTGAGAAGAAATCTCCCGAAAACGAATTATGATTTTCCCCGACCTTCGGATCAGCTCCTGCTCTCCCCGGACTCTTTTATTTGTTTATTTATTATTATTATTATTTATTTATTTTTGTTTTCTCCTACTCCGTTTATTATTATGAGTTATTCCTTCTTCAAAGCCCATCGGCCCCATTAGCGCACTTCCTTATTGTTGGGCCGAAGCCCATCTCGTCGAGCACGATTTAGAGGGATGAGAGTGTTGAGAGCGAGGGTGCTCGCGACGACGCGAGATCTGGTGATAAAAATTGTCTGAATTATTAATTCTAAGTTCAGGACTAAACTTACTGTAAGTTTAAGTATGAATCAGAATAATTTCGTACTCGATGCGATTCTCATCGAGCTATACAATTGCCCAACAGAAGTCATCAAATTACCAACAATGATGGCCGTTATTTTATCAGTTATGGTAACAATACAATTGCATGAAGGCCCGGAGGATGAAGCTTCGATGGCTGCCGAGGCGACGTAATAAAGTTACAGCGGCGAGTCGGTCCCCTCAGGTGCCCGATGGACTTCAGAGCTTTGCAGACGGGTACTCATTAATCTTTTGCCAGCAACCAGCCCGATGCCAACGACTTTCTTGTTGCGCCTTTCCGTGTCTGAAAATTGGAATGTCTTTTTCCCATTCATGTTCATGACATGAATGGTGCTCTTCCGACCTCAAATCTCTCTCTCGCAGGTGTTCCGGTCTTTTTTAAAGTTTGGGTGAATGCTTCTTTCACACGTAAAAATATACTCGCCCGTAATAGGCTTCCAATACCTAGGCCACCAACCACGCACATGTATGGATCACGGCAGTTGCTTGTCCTCGGAGTCATCGTCGAATTGGTTCTTGGAAGTTAGATTCAGGCTGAAGATATATGCTGGGCTTAATGTTGAACGAATATATTCTTTTTTTTTTTTTTTTAGAAGTATTTCTTCACATATTGAATGCAGAGCCTACAGTTTTATTGAATTTTACTGTATGAGACTGTTCCAGCAACTGAGCACCCAAGCTTACGGGACCATCTCATGTCATAATTGCTCAGATTTTATAGTTGGTGTGTAAAAATGGGCCAAAAGATTTCACATTTTTGGCATGAAATTAAAAACTCGACAAAGGGAAAATCTGGCAACGAATGACATTCAGTAAGTTGAGAATCTGCTGACCGATGGGGAGGGAAGGGAAGGGAGGGGAATTAATTTCCTGTCATATTAGGGTTAAAATATTTCATCATGCCAGCTAATTCTCAATCAGCAATTTTTTAAAAAACCCCAATTTTTTAAAAAATAAAAATTAAAGCTAATTATTTTGTTAAAAGAATTTAAAAAAAAAACAACTGACTTGGCTAATTATTTAATTACTTTTAAAAATTAATGTTTAGCTTTAGTAACAGCAATTTGAATACCCTTACTTAACATGATTTCAACTTGGTTTACGAAGGGACGATGAACAGATGCATCCAGAGAAAGTCAAAGACAATTGTGGAGGACCACACCCTGCGGTAGGGCTCATCTATACTTTAAAAAAAAAAAAAGAAAAAAAAGAAAAAAAAACACTATATAACGACAGTACATATAAAAAAATAATTTTTTATATTTAATGTTATTTATTTATAAAATTATATAGAATATAATTGACTTATGTATTTTGTTACTCTTATATTATTTGTTAAATATTACCATTTAGATTCCTTTTTTTTTTGTTTAGAAGATAGTTTTATTTGGTAAATACAGAAATTAGTTATAAAAGTTTACCACAAATTTATATTATTAAATTTTATTATTCATTAAAAAATGCTACAATTGACTCATTATTTATTAAATAATAAATTAATTATAATTAAAAATTAAGATTCAATAATAATTTTGTGCGTAATTTTTATATTTACTTTTTTTATACATGTTTTCGGGTTTGGGCCTTCTAGAATTGCGTGCGTCGACGTGGACCCCACGCATTTATTTATTTATTTTTAATTCAATCGAAGAATTCGTGTGAAGTTTAAAGAGGGTTCCCACCACTTTCCACCTTTTAACACGTCGGCGGTGGAGTGGATTTATCACCGAAAACTGTGTGTCCTAGCAGTCGTGTTGTTACGGTGAATGGCGAAAGATTGGCGGTTTTGTTTCTCAATGTGTTCTTTTGTCGTAATCATGCTTCGGACGCGACAACTAAGAATGCGAGTAGCTTGTCTTTCAGTTTGTTTTTTTTTTATGTTTTACGCTTTTTTTTTTTTTGGTGGAGGGGGGCGGGTGTTAATCGAATGTGCTGACTTTAATTTTCCGATCGGTGTCTTCACGAAGGATGTAGATCAAGAAAATTGGGAACACTCCCTCGGTCACTTCGCTGCTTTAATCAGCTAAGCACGCGGATGTGCCGACGTCAAAATAGACCGTATGTATACGGGCGGTCCGCTTGGTTCGACCCGACCTTATTATTGGACGGGACATGGACTCAGGTATCCCGACCCTTATAGAGGAAGGGTCCGACCAGACATTATATGCACAGTACCAAAAAAAGTAAGGAAAATGTCTAATAATTTCATTAGAAAAAAATTGTGTACTATTATTGGAGAAATAAATGCTATAAGTGTATATTTATTTCACTAAATTCCTTAATAATGATTTTTAACGTCACAACAATTAATCCCTCTGCGCTTCTCTTCTTCCTTCTTATGCCTGACTTTCACACATTTTTCGTTCTGTCCTTTCTGGATTTATCGAAGCGCAGTGGAAGCCGTCAAACGACGTTGTATCATGGGAGTTACCCACCACAAATGTTGGCAGATAAAACCCCGTGTTCTAGTGTCTTCCGTTAATGCATGCTTCCACTGGTGGGTCCCTTTCCAGAACGTTCCCCGAACCTCCGCGTCCACCGTCGGATCATCAAGCTCTGCGGACATGCGTAAGGCACACAGAGCAATATTTCACTCTTATTAGTCCGCATTTTAAAATTTCATTTCACTCCTATTTAAACCTCCCTTTGCCTTGCGAATCTACGCTCACCAAAGAAGTCCGAAGCCGACGTAAAAGCGCTGCCAGGCCATCCTTATCCGCCCTTTCCCTCGCATTCAAGTTAATATTCAATCCTTCTCTTTGATCAATATCACCAGAGTTCGCTAATTTATGGCCCAGGGCTTGTCAAGGCTTCACTGCAACCCGCCGGGTTCACCAAGCCGGCCACCTTACTGCCAAGTCGGGCGTACGTAACCTTCTTGGCCGGCAATGGAGATTATGTCAAAGGTGTTGTTGGGCTGGCCAAAGGGTTGAGGAAGGTCAGGTCGGCGTACCCATTAGTGGTGGCCGTTTTGCCGGATGTCCCGGAGGTGCACAGGCGGATCCTTGAGTCACACGGTTGCATAGTCCGGGAGATAGAACCCGTTTACCCGCCGGAGAACCAGACCCAGTTTGCCATGGCCTACTACGTAATCAACTACTCCAAGCTACGTATATGGAAGGTAACCCGAGGTTTGGTTTTTTTTTTTTTTTTTTTTGTTGCATTTCGTTACACCTGCGGTCTAGGCTAGACTGCCTACACATTTTCATTGAGACCAAAACTGCTTTTTTTCGCGCAATTTATCTTTGACTTTCTTTCGTCTGTAGTGTATATAATATAATTATGGACCTTTTTTTCCTCTCTGGTAAATTTCTGTGGGAATATTAACCATTTGACAACTATCTGACTGGTAGTCCATTACAATACTAGATAGCTTTAATCCATTAAAAAGTTTGTAGCTTGATCTTTGATATAGTGGATACCAATAGATTCGTGTGATTTAATTTGAATTGATATTTTATTGCAGTTTGTGGAGTACAGCAAGATGATCTACTTGGACGGAGACATCCAGGTTTTTGAGAACATAGACCACCTATTTGATTTGCCTGATGGACATTTCTATGCTGTGATGGACTGCTTCTGCGAGAAAACATGGAGCCATACACCACAACACAAGATTGGATACTGCCAGCAGTGTCCTGACAGGGTCAAGTGGCCTGCTCAGTTGGGCCCACCTCCATCTCTTTACTTCAATGCCGGGATGTTTGTTTTTGAGCCCAGTCTTTCTACTTACGAAGATCTGTTGAAGACCGTTCAAGTCACCTCACCTACCTCATTTGCAGAACAGGTAGAATATAGGCATTTCCTTGCATGGAATATAGACATATTTGTGATGATTGATTTTAATTTTTTGGAACAGGACTTTTTGAACATGTACTTTAAGGATATTTACAAGCCAATTCCTTTGATTTACAATCTCGTCCTTGCTTTGTTGTGGCGTCATCCGGAGAATGTGGAGCTCGACAAGGTTAAAGTTGTGCACTACTGTGCAGCGGTAAGTAGTTAGCTTCTTAGTTTGTCTTGATAACTTCACTTTTTGTTATCAATCAACTGCTTTTTGCCAACAAAGCTGAATCTTGCTATTGATAATGGTTTGCTGATTTTGGAACAGGGCTCAAAGCCGTGGAGGTACACTGGCAAAGAGGAGAACATGCAGAGAGAGGACATAAAGTTGTTGGTCAAGAAATGGCGGGACATTTATAATGACGAGTCACTGGATTACAAGAAACCCATTATGCCATCGGGCGCTCAAGTACAAGCTGAGCCAGGCAACTTGCAGCCATTTATTGCAGCAGCTCTTTCCGAACCTGTTGCAGTTAAATATGTTACGGCTCCCTCAGCTGCTTGAAGCTGCAAACTTCAGATGTAGAATTTGAGTCTCAAGAAAGGGTCATTTTCCCTTCATTCGCATAAAGCGGTGTGTGTGGTGACATTTCATAAATAGAGAAGGGGAATAAGCCTCTTTCGATTCTTGCTTTTGATCCCCTTTTGCATTTTCTTGGCAGTGAAGTCTGTCGCTGCCATTTCCCTAAAGGTCGGGTGGGTCAATCAATGTCAATATGCAGTTTGTGCTTAGCTTTGTTCTCACGGATGTGTCCACAGATGTGCTATTGTAATCTTCGTAGCAATCGTGAAATGAAAGTATATCTATTCAATGTAAATTGCATTGCAATTTCGCATCTCATTGTGATTGTTGCCTCCTTACGTGCAAATCAGTTGGGATATGTATCCCACCGAGCGGAACTGTGGAAGTAAATCGGGGGAGGGATACACTGGCGTGCGCGGCACCTTGGGTGGATCCCAATTCACGCGTGGTTGCTTACTTTGCCATTACTTACGACGGTCAAAGCATTTGCAATTCCTGAAAAGATTGGGGAACCGAAAAAGACAAAAACAAAGGGACAAGAAATGGAGAAAAAGGGGACTTCGAGCCTCCCCCTTCATCGGCTCTCTTGCAATTTTCTCGTGTCTGATAAATTTTAAAACACAACATTCTTTTTAATATCGTTTGTCTATTCTTTTCAATTAAATATATTCTTCTTTTTTTATTATTTTTATTTAGAAAAATATCGTCATTAATGAATTGTACAAGTGCATCTTATGTCTAGGTTAGAATTACGTGTTGCTCATTGCCGTAACACAAGTCATTGGGTGCATTTTCCTTTGTTCTTTTATCCTTGCCTTTTTGGGGGGGGGGGACCAACCAATTGGGGTATTGCCCGTAATTATTGATAGAGAAAAACTTGATTTGAGTACATTAAAAATAATGCGATGTGCATATATTAGTGCGATGTAATTTAATAACAAATTATTAAATTAAAAATAAAATAAAATATGAATTGTTAAATATATTAAATTATTTTCTGCACACCTCATATTACATTTTTATACAGTGAAACTCTTGTTGATCAGCTTCTTCTGCATTAACGTTTAGGCAAATCCTTTTTTTTTTTTTCTTCTTTTCTGTTAAGGAAAACGTTGAGCCAAACCTACTTGCAAGAAAAGGAAAAAAATATATATGTAAAAGGCTAGCATGATAAAGAAGATGGCTTGTTCTCGCTAATTTTAATTCTTATAATAATTAAAACTTTGTTTTTCTTTTCATTTTTGTATGCTTTTAATTTTAAAGAAAATTAAAAAGACATGAGATTTGAACATGATATAAATATTAGTTTATTATATTAATTATAATTATAAAAAACACATTAATTATAATCATTTTGTATTTATTATATGCGTAAGATTTGTGACCCTCTAATTAAGCTCTTCCAATTTTGATAACAAAAGAACGACAGTGAAATACATTTGACTCTGGAAAAGCAAAAGGAATTAAAAGAAAGTTATAATAACTATAAAAAGATAATATATTCAATTAAAATGTTTTTGTTATATTTATTTATTTTTTAATATAATTTATTTATAATTTTATATTATATAATAATAAGCCAGATTTATTTAAAATAAAAAATTATATAATATACAATTATAAATAAATTATATTAAAATATATTTACAATAAAAACTTAATTTTTTATAAAATTAAATAAAATATAATTAATTTATATTTTTAATAAATAATATGTTATTTTCGTAATGTTGTTACCTAATATTTTCTTCTTAAAAAAAAAAAAAAAAGCCGTTGATTTGAATGTATTTTTGCAATTTTATTTGGCTCCGAGTGGTTATAAATATATGGGTTGCTACTGTTGGTAAGGCGTACGGCAATTCTGGAGCGTCTCTGGCTCTGTCCTCATTGCTCTGGGCCTCTGACAGCTACAAGCTCTCTCACCCTGCGCTAACCCCCACCCCCGGCGCCGGGGAGCGGCGAGGCGGTGTTAGTATAGTTTAAAATTCAAAGGAAAAGACCTATTTCAATCAAATATTCATCGGCGAGATGCGCAATCTGAAAACTATCTTGTTTCATTCACAATCCAGGTACGGTTCCACATCGTTATTCATCTCTTTACGCGCAAATCCTCAAAACCCAGCCTCGCTTTTCAGTCGATTTCTCTTCTGCACAAAACCCACCTCCCAAGACGACGATGTCGAGGTCGTTTATCGCATCATGACTAGCTCTGCCTCTGCTCAGAGCTTGAAACAATTGTTGAAATCGAGTGGGGTTTTTCTGTCTAACGATTTAATCGACAAGGTCCTGAAAAGGGTCAGGTTTGGTCACGGAAATCCACTCCAAGCACTTGAATTCTTTAAATTTACTGCCAATAGAAGAGGGTTTTATCACACTGCTTTTTCTTTAGATACTATGCTTTATATATTGGGCAGGAGCCGTAAATTCGATCTTATTTGGGATGTCTTGCTTGAAATGAAACGAAAGGACCCGTCTTTAATTTCTAATCGGACTGTGCAAGTTGTTCTGGCTAGAATTGCTAAGGTGTGTTCAGTTAGGCAGACTGTAGAGTCTTTTAGAAAGTTCAAGAAGTTGGTTCCCACATTCGATACATCTTGTTTCAATGCGTTGTTGAGGACTTTGTGTCAAGAGAAGAGCATGACTGATGCTAGAAATGTATATCATAATTTGAAGAAAGAGTTTAGGCCTAATTTGCAAACTTTTAATATACTTTTATCGGGTTGGAAGTCATTGGAGGAAGCCGAGTCATTCTTTGAGGAAATGAAGGAATTGGGTGTCGAACCTGATGTTGTTACTTATAATTCTTTGATTGATGTGTATTGCAAGGGTAGGGAGATAAAGAAGGCATACCAATTAATTGAGAGGATGAGACAAGAAGAGATCTCACCGGATGTCATCACACATACCATCATAATTGGAGGGTTGGGTTTGGTTGGTCAACCTGATAAAGCTAGACTTGAGTTGCGGGACATGAAGGAGGATGGCTGTTATCCAGATGTTGCTGCTTATAATGCTGCAATTAGGAATTATTGTATTGCAAAGAGGCTTGGTGATGCTTATAACTTGATGGATGATATGCAGCAGCAGGGCCTGAGTCCAAATGCTACTACTTACAATCTGTTCTTCCGGGTTTTTTATTGGTCAAATGACTGGCGTAGTTCATGGAGTTTGTACGGGAGGATGATGGATGTTGGCTGCCTGCCGAATACTCAGTCTTGTATGTTCCTTATCAGGTTGTTTAAGAGGAATGAAAAGGTGGACATGGCTCTACAGCTGTGGGAAGACATGGTGCAGAAAGGTTTTGGGTCCTATGTATTAGTATCTGATGTGTTGTTTGATTTACTCTGCGATGTGGGAAAGTTGGTTGAAGCAGAGAAGTGCTTCTTGGATATGGTAGAAAAAGGACATAAACCGAGCAATGTTTCTTTCAAAAGGATAAAGGTGCTTATGGAATTAGCAAACAAGCATGATGCACTTCAGAACTTGGCAGAGAAAATGACTATTTTTGGGTCTTCAATCAAAGTCTTGGGAGACGCAACTTTGTGAGACATCTGATTTAGGCTCATTTCCAAGTTAATCATATGTTTGTAACGTATGACTGGTCATTGTTAATTTAAATGACTGCAATGCCAGCCAACAGCCTCTGTTGATTGCAGGGTACTGTTGAGTTCTTTCATTGGCATGTAGTACAAATATTTGTCTTGAACGAAGATCAGGCCAAGACAGCCATAGCCAGTGCTGAACATGTATCTTTTCCCGGAGTGACCTATTCATGTTATAAACTGTTCTGTTGTTGTTTGGAGAGCGTGTGCTGGCGTTGAACAATAAAAGATGACAATTATTTGGGATTGCTAGTCTGGCGTCGTTGTGCTATTTCTAGCCGAAGAATCCGCATCAGGTTGATGCACGCTCCTCATTTGTTATTCAGTTTCCATTAGAGTGATTACTGCTAGTTTGCTTCCCTATACCATTGTATCATGCAGCTTCCGATATCTAAAACAGTTTACCCGGCAGTTTGCCCATTTCGATTCAAGCCCTGTGCTCTAGAAGCTTGAGAATATTTCTGACATTGCTAGAAAGTTATCGCGGCTTGTTGCGGAAGAAGATCATCGACAAGATTTTGATGAGTTTTGAGGGATCAGGTATTGGAAGGCAAGGCAGAAAAAAGGAAAAAATACTAAAAAAGGAGATCAATTCAATTTATTCGTTGGAATTTCGTGGACATGTTTGTGCTCCCGGTTTTTGTTTGGTGCTGTATAATACAATTCTTCAAGTTGTATCCAATAAAAAGTTAGTCAAATCTGAGTTAGTGGGTCACAAGATGATATAGTGGTTAAAAAATTTGATGAATCATTCTTAAGCTACCGTAAACAAATGGGAAATGTTTGCAAGAGGAACGACAACCATATGATTAAACAGGTAATAAAGTTTGTGATGGTGGAAGATCCGGAGCACAAGGGGAAAATGTCAACCGTGTATTCCAGCCTTTGGTGCAAATCAGAACCTCCGGTTGTGCCATCTATGCCTGTATTTAAATGAAAGCAATTAAGTATGAGTTAACTGGAGATGGCGTAAATTCCACAATACCACAGACTATGGCAATGCAATTATCGCCTTAATGCAACCTTGTTTACAATATTGTTTGACAGCCAGTCCAGGCCCTCATATAGCCCTTCTCCAGAAGTGGCACATGTGCTCTGGATATACCTGCAATACTCAACATAGATAGGCAGTGAACGATGGGTGAGGGTAAAGTGGTTCAAAAGATATGGCAATCATCTATGTTACCAGTGGCGCTGACGGAGAGAGTGCAAACCAAGCTTGTCGGTTATCTCCGCAGCATTCATAGCATTTGGAAGATCTTGTTTGTTGGCAAACACTAACAACACAGCGTCCCTCAACTCATCCTGCCCACGCAAAAAAATGCCCAAAACCCACATAAAAGCAGCAAATGAGGTTCCAGTGTGTTCTCAACTTCAAAATTATTTCAGTCCACAGAAAACTCGACTCATTCTGCTAGTAACATGAAAGTCAAAAGAAATTCGGTACCTCATTCAACATCCTGTGCAGCTCATCTCTCGCTTCAACAACACGGTCTCTGTCATTGCTGTCAACCACAAAGATAAGCCCCTGGGTGTTTTGGAAGTAATGTCTCCACAGAGGTCGGATCTGCAAGAAAAATTGATAGGTGGCTAAGAGGAAAACTCCTAAAACAAGAGAAATGCGAGTTGGATAACGTTTGCAACAAATCATAATCAGCAATTTCATCCAAGGAATGGTTAAAGAATAGGAATCGAAATCCTCATGAAACCTCAAAAGTGAACATATCTATGAATGTCCTTATCTACTAGCATATCACATTGTGCATTTAACTATGTATCCTAAATCTATGTAATTGTCCTAATGATGTCAGAAAATCAAATACTACTCCACGAATGGTGTCATGCTAAACAAAACATACCTTGTCTTGGCCACCAACATCCCACACAGTGAAGCTAATGTTCTTGTATTCCACAGTCTCCACATTAAATCCTGACAAAAAGACATGTTTTTAGCCCCGTCCCCTCCCATAAGCAAGAAGGAAAAAAGAACGTCTGATTCATAGTTGCTACGTTTTAGACTCCAAAATAAGCCCCTTTTTAATGAACAATGGGCAAAACAAAGAGGTCAGCACAGTAGAAATTTCAATCCGTCATTAACGCCCAGACCCCTGTTGTCGTTAATTTTGTAAGACGGCAATGAGAAAGACCGTCCGATGAAAAGCTGTCCAAATCGCAATAGAAATAGACCGCAAAATAATTTGTACGATGATCTTACAGTAATCTAAAAACTTACCGATTGTAGGAATGGTGGTGACGATCTCTCCGAGCTTGAGCTTGTAGAGAATGGTGGTCTTACCGGCGGCATCAAGACCCACCATCAGTATACGCATCTCCTTCTTAGCAAACAGACGGCTGAACAACTTGGCGAAAGACAGCCCCATTTTTCCCACCTCCGAAACTAAAATTTTTGATAAAATAAAAAAGACGTCATTTCCCAAGCACGAAACAACTAATCTAAGCTAAAATCCCCTGATCTCGATCCAGCCATAGAAATGGTAACCCGGGTGAGGGAAACCGGGATCCACCCAGCAACATTCGGATCAAGCCGTTCAGATATCAAAAATCTTGATCTTGCGTCTCAGATCGGAGAAAACGAACAGAGCCCGCAGACACAAAATAGTAATACGAGGGAGAAAAAGAAAATAAAAGATAGAAAGAAAAAGAGAGAGAGAGAGAGAGAGAGAGAGAGATAATTGAACAGTTGAAAAGTGAAAGAAGGTGAACCTCAATTAATCCCACGAACTGAACAGGAGATCGGAATTTTCAAACGGAGATCGGAATCTATGATTCGCAACTTATGGGAAGATTTAAAGTTAAAAAATGAAATGGCGGAGAGAAGAGAAAGGTGAGAGAACAGAGGGAAGTCACCTGAAAGCTACAAAAACGGGGGAAGGAGCTGTCCTTCACGGCAATGTTACGCGTTAGCGTTTACTTGCTTTGCACTTTATAGGACGGTTGGATAGGAACGGAACGGACCACACCCCCCTCCCCCTTCTTACCCTCTCAACTACCTGGCAAATGCCAAACTCGCCGTTTTTTTTTTCTTTTTGGGGGGGGGGGGTACTGTAATTTTTACTATTTTGTTTTTGTTTTTGTTTTTGTGTTTTTTTTTTTTTTAATTTTCTCTCTGTTTAAGCTCTTTTTCATTGATACGGGGGAAAATCTATCCTAGTCCTAGTCCTAGTATGCTACCTTTTATAAACATCGATAGAATAATAATTACCGTCCGATTTTTAATATTCGGGAGGCCGCAGTCACGAATTCTCAGATCACCGACCTACAGTGGTCCCCACAAAATCGTTCCCACTGCACCAAGCAGAAACCACACAACACAATGCCATCAGCCATGGTCGAATGACAACTAGAGCACCGAACCAGACCACCCATATAGCCAAGTTTTCTCCTTTGCTAGTCTTCAAACCATAATGGGATGATTCGGTTGCAGCTAGAACATAGGAAACAACATGTTGTTTCTCTTCCTCTTAGCTTCCTTAACGCGGACATGAACAGAGGAAATAAAATTTCCATCTCTGTCATCAGTCAGAGTAATTCCACAATTCAGAGGGGAAGAAAATAGCACCGGTATGTACGCATCTTCATCTGAAGAGATGCTGGGGATGGTGAGCTTTAAGTAGACTCACATTCATACAAGGACTTAAGACGCTAATATTGCACTGCACCATACTGCCACTCTAACCAATTATGCAGTTAAAAGTCAAGTCAGATTGTCCGTCCGCCTGTCATCCTCTCAGCCTTCTCCCCACGCTCTCCTGGAAATTGCAGGTTTCAGGTTTGTTCGGATGCATTTCAAGAGGCTTGAAATGTTCACGCTAATGACAGGGGAAAACGAAAAGAAGAAGAAATCAATTTTTTTTTTTTTTTTCCTTTTCTGTGGGCTGAAGTTGGGGGAGCGGGATGCTGGAATCACCAGTGCGAACTCTTACGAAATCAGAAATGGGAACCCCTGCAATGTCAAAGAAACCTCATCAGAAATCTCACAATATACCTAACGCCTTGAATAACAAAAACCCAAGTTGTTACGTTTCCACTTTTGAGGCTCAATAATAAATGCACGCACCCACAACTGTGTATGGTATGTACCGACAGCTTAATTAGAGCAACGTTAACAGTTAGTATATTTACAAATAACAGCACAGTAAGTACTCGTGAAGTGAGAAAGCTAAAACAGCTAAAATAAAAGTCTCAGAAATTTCCATTCCCTTGCAAGTACCACTACCACATAGGCAAGAGCCTCAAGGCTAAGTGGGAAAGAATCTAAAGAATAATGAGATCTGCTATACAAGTTAGAAACAAGTTCAAAAACTTGCAAAAAATCTTGCCATCTCCAATTTCTCCAGTCCTTGCCTCCTCAATAATCTTTTCTATAACAGCTTCAACCTAAGCCATGATAATTTAGATGATTCAAGGAACAAGAACATGACATCACATGATTTTTTTTTCCCCCTCTATTTTTTTTACATCAACTACTGCTGAATTATCAACTATTTGCCCCTTCTTATTGCATATACCCGGTCTTTGCTCACAACAGTCCCCATCTTAACTCGGGCAACAAACTTGTCTTCAGAGATTTCAGAGCCTACAGTATCAGGCACAGGAGAATTACTGTGGAAGTAAAAGGTGAAATCATTATGTGAACCAACAAGTAGTTTAGATGAGAACATTAAAAAAAGTCATTAGAAACTACTCAGCTTAATAGGGTTGAACAAGAGAAAAGGACACGTGAGGGTGCTCAATTGAAAGAGAAAGGCTCGATCTTACAACATACATAGCCGCATACTGTAGTAAAAATCAGATTTTATTTTTAAAATAATTTTTTAAGGGAGCACCTATACAAGAAATATTTTGAGTTGTACAAGTGCAAAGCTCACCTCCACGCCTCCCCGTGGAACCACCTTGAGCACCAAAGCCACCAACATCAGATACAGTAACACCGCAGGTGCCAATTTTCAGTAAAGCCTTCTTTTACGCAGTGCACATTTGTGTTAGTAATTAAGATAGCCTTCACAGGTTTAGCAATCAGCAGAGATAATCAGTACTGATGATCAGACATTGTAACACTAAAAACAAGGAAGTGGAGCTTATTTACAGAAAGAAATATTTAGTCACACAATCATGCTTGTCTGCTGAGGAAGAGTCAAGGGCCAGGTTCTAGTCCCACTAATAACAAACGAATTTGCGGTCTCAATTCTCAAGCTGCGAACAGTCCTTACCGTGCTTAATGGTTGGGAGGTTACGAAAAGCAGCACATATGGCTCGTTAACGACTCTTCTGTTTCAAAATACGCATCAATCCAATGGGCCTAATTTTTTGGTCCAATATGAGCTCACCTGAAACAAAAAGCCCAAAGGGTATGCGTCCCCAACATTATCATCGCCGTTCGCTCCCTGTTGAGGAAGAATGAGGGTGGGCAAAATAGTTGGTGGGGTATGGCTGATGTAGAAGTGGGAGCCGGAAGTGAAGGAGTACAAGATTATGTGTACAGGATAAGTACGGCGAAGGAGTGGGAAGAGCTCCAGAAGAATGGATCTGTTTATGGTGGAGACTTGGACAGGTCTTCAGGTTTTATCCATCTCAGCAAGCTCGACCAGGTCCCTCGCTCCCTCCCTCCCTCTCTCTCTCTCTCTCTCTCTCTCTCTCTTCCTCCCTCCCTTTTCTTCTTTACTTGGATTATTGTTTCCTGATATCATTAGATTATATTGTTTTGTCACGTAAATTGTCTTTAAGTTTGAGAATTTGTGGTCTGAATTATTGGAAATTGTGTACCATGTGAGCGTTGCTTGGAAATTTTCATGACTGAAATGTGATAACTCTTTAAGGTTTGATGGCGAAGCTTGTTTCTTGTAGCTATGTAAATGGTTGAGCGAAGCGCTAGGTTTTTAATATCCTGTTCAGAAATTTAAATTTGTTTTCAGAAAAATGCGGCCTTTTTTTGTTTTTTTTTTTTCGCCAAGATGCTGCTAGTTTTCTTGTTGTTTAGAGTTTCCGGTGAAGGGCTGAATAGATTGCCATTTATTGCCTTTTTCATTTATAGGTGCAATCAACATTGCAGAACTTCTTCAAAAGTACCAATCTGGACTTGTACCTGCTCCAGATTGATGCTAAAAAGGTAGGCTTGCTGCATTTATCGTGTTCTTTCTTCAATATTGGATATGTAAAAATTAGAGTATGAAAACAACTTGGATACTTTGTTGCTTATGATTTTTAAAGAGATCACATGTAGCAATTGTGTGCTGCCATGGTGACACAGTTCTGCCTTAGGGTGGCAGGCAGCCCATTTGTGACAAGGCTTCTTTGCAATTGCAACTCACTGGACAATTACCAATCGAGCCAGTGAGTTGATTCTGAAAAAGAGATGATACAAGATGCAACAGGAATGCGTATAATTAGGAGAAACTAAAATCTTTGTTGATCAAGTGTAGGAACAATATGGTAACCAACACTACATTGCAGTCCTTAGGTCCTATTAACGGTGGCAGAGTCCATTCAAATGTATGTTAGCTTCTCTTGTACTAGGATAATTGCAAACTAAAATAATTGATCCAGAAATGTGTTGTTGCATTTATTGGTCCATTTCTTTTATAATTTCAAAGCTCTACTAAAACCCCAGTTCATTTTCGATCTGTATGTATTTGCAGCTCGGGGATGGATTGATATATGAAGTTGTGGATGGTAAGAACAGCTTCCCTCATTTCTATGGCCCTTCACGGAGTTTCATTCCACTCCCTTTCGACGCAGTTACCAAAGCGGATAAAATTTCTCTGATAGATGGTCAATTCAGTTGTAGTTTACTGAATTAAGCTGCTTGACCATGTGATTTTAAGTCACATATATACTTCTACAAGGGACCGAGGGATTTTCTTGTATTAAGCTACAGTGTGCCACTCAAGTGGCTGCCTGTGAAATGTGGTTTATGGTTGTACCTCTCACATGCTTTGATGTTTGGTTGGCACAGACCATTTGTTGTTTCCTCCCCTAGAGGATGTAAATACTCATCATCATCATTTGCCATTGCAGTTCAAGCTTTGCGCTTGCCCCGTCAAGATCTTCCATTCTCGGCTTACTTTGAGTTGGTTGTCTTAGTAAACAGGTAACAGTAGAAAGATGATCCGTTTGAATGACATATCCCAGAGGCCATTTCAAATAACGATACTTGATATCACTGAATTCTTGGGGCGGGGCTTCGATCAACTGGGGAATCGGGATTAAATCTGTTACTCGCCTTGCATTCATCAAGCTCGACATATTCCCCGGATCTTGAAGATCCCTTCTCTTGAGTTGAGGAACTCATGTACCTACTTTTTACGCTAACTCGAAATTAAAGAAAGAGAAGGGGCTAGCGAAATGTGCACCGAAAGAACTCTCGTTATCTGCTCATTAAAATATGGTGATTTTGTTCCCGTTGACTGCCTTCGCGAGCACAATGACGCTGCCTTCTAATAACAAAAAGGGCTATGCAAAATATGGGGAGAGTTGAGAACAACTTTCCTGGACGATCAAATTTCCGGGTTTCCTCCATGTTTTGACGTAAGCAAATTGGAAGAGTTGTTAAAATATGGTAAACGTAGCCTAGCTGCCTAGGCAAGTGACCGTTAGCTGATGTCAATTGGCTTGAGAGCCCTTGTTTTTAACTTAATTTTTGCTCTGTATTAAGACTTTAATGGTATCTATATTTCTTTTCTTTATAATATTTTTTTAATGAAGGTTCGGAGAACCCATTCACGGCACGTTGAGGCCATGGCGGGCCTCCGAGTAATTACGACGTAAAAGCAACGTGCGGCCAGCTCGGTTACAGAAGTTGCGAGAATGCATCTCATCCCAGGCTATAATTTGGGCTGGAGTTTCTTTTAGTGAACTGGCCAACCGTGTGGCAGCAAGTGGCAACTAGTATTTTGTGAGGCTTAGATTGGTTGCGGGCCGATGGGCGACTAAGCGGCAGGTCTTTTTCTTAGGGGTACACGGGGTTTCAATCTTGTGGGACTCTGGTTCGCGGCTAGGTGCAAATCTCTATTTTAATGGACTGGTTTGAACTGTGAGTTACTCTACCTCCCTGTCTCGGTTACGACTCGATGAAAAGCCAATTGGAACGAGTGGGCTTCATTCACTACGCGTAATGTTCTTTTTCATGTTTTTTCCTTGTAGCTTTTCCTCGAGAGAATCGATTCATGTCACTGCTTCCCCTACGAATATTCCTAAAACCGCCAAGCTTAAATAAAAAGTAAAAAGTAATATTCTTGCACGTGTGATAGAATCGTGAGTCGAAACCTTCGGTGTGTTGTTGCTTTAATTTCCAAATAACCCAACTAGAAACGGGTTGTTCTTGTTCTGCCTGGTAACCCAACTAAAATAAACGGATCCTGTAGCTCTCACTCGTGCGCATTATTGATCCAAGGAAAAACCAAAATACGCTAGCTAGTGCCAGTGCACGCATCAAATAATTGTACTTCAAAAATTGTTAGTGTGGATTCTGTAGAAGTGGCCCATAAAAAGCCATTTATATCATCATCACTGCCTAGCACTTGGTCAATGGCTGAGATTGAAAATGATAGTCTACCTTTTTGGACAGATGGTTTTGTCTTTGCCTCACAATTTTGAATTATGAGCAAGAAGAACCTCCAGTGCCAGACAAAATCATTTGAATGCTACTTCTTTCCCTGTGCATTTATTTCATGGGAAAACAAAAGGAGGAAGGCAAGAGAGAATGGAAGCTTTACTCCTCTCATTTTCCATGCTTTCTTGTGAGAAATGGGTAAGAGTGGGTTTATGGCTTTATTACACCTGTAATCATAATGAGACAGAAACCAAATTGCCATGAAGAGCTTTAAAAACATGGTGTTGAATCTACTAAAACATAAAACGACGAAGCATGGATCTTTTTTTAAACGAATAATAAGCAATTGGACAAGCACAAAGGAGATATGGACTTGTTTTTTCAATTTCCATCAGAGGATTATGAATTGACTTCCGAGAAAAAGAACATAGAAATAGTTTGGTGCACTTTCCATGGTGGAGTCTAGTCATAAAAATGACAGAACATTAATTCCAACTCTATACCGTGGATAAAAAAAAAAGGGTGTGATTAGCACCAGTTGTGTCCTATAGTAGGAGAGTTGTTTGAATTAGTTGTCCTATTTGTTGAAATTAGCAGTGAAGTATAATTCAATGGTATTAAATTTTTCTTTGAAATTAAAAATTTTTAACTGAAATCTTAATCAGATTAATTAAACCAAAAAGAAATAGTGTCTGTGATCAACAAGTTAGGCTGAATGGGATGTGATCGCATGCAACATCGTCTTTATACAGATCGTGAAATTGATACCAGATAGATGATATCCCTAACCAACTTATAAAAATGATGCTACATTCCTCCTTAGAATTCAATCAAAACGTAATGTCTACATAACCGTCCACACAAAAAAAAAAAAAAAAAAAGTCTACGTTAAAAAAACGATGAATCTTGATCAAACAATGAAGGGGAGAGTTGTTTTAAAATCAATTTGTGACATGGATATATTATTGTTTTTGTTTCTTTTGTTTTCATTATTGAATCAATTGCAGTCACCGATGTTAGGAAAGAGTGATAGTAATTGTAGTGCCAGAAATCATGCACATCAATAACGAGGATCTGAAGTTGTAATCCTTGTAGCCAAAAGAAAGTTCCTTGCCCTTGAAAAAAGAAAAAAAAAAACCTCCATTTTATGACGCAAAATGACAGCGTGAAAATAGTATAATAAAATTCAATGCTTAATTGAGAATTTACCGAGTATTTTTATTAATAATTTACTAAAATTATGGGTAATTTTAGCCTTTAAAAAATATATATATATATATATAAATATATATAATTAAAATTATCTAACTAAAAAATATACTAACATAAATAAAAAAATACTTAATTACTAATTAAGAACATACCTAATTAAATAGTAAAAACAAACTAATGACAAATTCAAAAAAATATATAGTGTATATACTTTTTAAATAATTTAATTAAAATTTATAATTAAATTAAAATATTTTAAAATAAATAAATAAATTATAGAATAAAAATTATAATATTATTTACAAAAGATAAATAATAGTTTTTATGATATATTTTACATAAAAATTTTCTACTTAAAAGAAATTTGTTTTTAAGTTGAGAAATTGACTGAATGATAAATATTTAAAATAAATTAATATTTTCAACATAAACCAATGGTTTCTTTTGTGAGCGATCATGTGAATAATGATGAAAGTCAAAATTCTTCTTAACAAATATTGTATTATGCACTACGGGATCATCCTTTAACTTAATAAAATTTATGAATGATGTTGTAATTATTTATTTTTCATTAAAATAATGACCTAATCCACCATCCCTATTAACCAATTGCTACTTGATTAATAATTTTGGCATTGAGACAAAATAATGCATCTTTAAAACTTATTTTCCATAATTTCAACAAATAGGAAATAATAATCAAATTTTGTTCAATGTTTTATAAAATTTCATCAAATTTGTCATTATGATAAATTCAAATACTAATAAATTTCTTATATTTACTCATACACAAGTTCTTAGTTTATCAAATTTAAATCAATAATATTAGACATCGTTTCGTCAATCAATTGTATGCTCCCAAAATTTAAAATAGGTAAGAATCATTTTTTCATCTTTATAAATATTATTATATTTAAAAGAGGTATCAATTTTTACTAATTATCTCACAATACTTTTAACAAAAACATTTATATAAAAATATCTTTATAATCATAAATATATTTATAAATAAACTGATTGTAAGCCACACAATATAATACAAATTACATTTATAATTTTATAAAATTATTTGAAATAGAGTTATTCTTCACATTCACTTTTATTAAAGATGTTGCTTTAAACTCTATAAGATAATATTAATATAGGTCAAAGTTGTTTTGATACCATTTAATGTGGGACAAATAAAGTCATCCTTTTACGATCATTGTTACCACATCAATATAGGTTAAACTTGTTTTGATACTATTGACGGGAGACATATACACAGAAAAAGTATAATAAAAGTTAATTCTTAATTGAATATTTTTAAAATTTTTTGAAATCCAATAGATATTTTTATTGATAATTTACTAAGATATTAAGATCATGATTTTATTCTTAAGACTTACACATATAACTAATTAAAAAATATATTAGTTTAAATAAAAAATATTTAATTACTAATTAAAATAGTACTTTAACTAAATAAAAAAATGCTTAATGATAAATTAAAAAAATTATGAATGGTTCATATAATTCCTAAAGAGTTTAATTAAAATTTCTATCTAAATTAAACTACTTTAAAAATAAGTAAATAAATTAAAAATAAAAATTACAATATAATTTATAAAATAATAAAAAAATAATTTTTATAATATATTGTATGTTATTTTATATGTTTTTAATGACTGCTACTAATATATTAGGACCATGGTTTTGTTTTTTAAGATTTGCACATTTAAAATTTTTTAATTAATTAAAAAATACTAATTAAATGAGAAAATTCTTAATTGCTAATTATAAAAAATGCTTTAACTGAGTAGAAAAATGTCTAATGACAAATCAAGAAGAATTATAAATAAATTACATAATTTTTAAATAATTAATTTAAATTACTTTGAAAAAAATGAATGAATTAAAAAATAAAAATTATGATATAATTCATAAGATAATATAAAAATTATTCTTGTAATAAATGTTACATTGCTCCGTATGCTTTTAAAGACTACTACTGTATAATATATGTATAAAATAATGTCTGGAGTTAACTATTTTGAGCATTATCATAAGTATCAGATATGTAATTCTGAAGTTTACGAGGACAAAGTATGAAAGAGTTGGTATATATATATATATATATACACTTTTGAATTGAAAGTGTTTCTTTTCGCCAATCAATTTTAAGTAAAGTTGAAAGATAGAACAATCCAATGGCATCTTTCCCTTTTGCGTCTTAATCTTTTTGGTTTCTTTATAAGCATGTGAGCTGTAATGCTTGATAATGACTACAAAAGAGAAGGATGATAGCAACATATATCGGTAAAGTTCTAACTCTAGCTGTATCATTGCTCTTCTCGTTGAATTTACGTGGTATTTATTACATCGGTGGGCAAGTTACCGCACTCAGCGCTTTCTTCTTCTTTCTTTTTTTTTTTTTTTTTCCTTTTTTCCCTTTTTATATATATATATATATATAATAGTGAACAAGGACAGTAGACCTTTATTTATTCTGTAGTTTAGAATATAGCAATTAATTAGTATTATTGCTTACATATTTAATTACTGAACTAATAAAATTTATTTCGTTAAAAAGAAATTCAGGCACCAATGATATATAATCGTGGGACTCGTGAATATTGTAAGGTAAATCAACGGCTGGAAAGTCTGTTTCCCTTAGCCTTTCCCTTTTTTATTCTATGCAATTTTACGGATTTCTAATCTTCGAACCGTTCGTTTTCGTCCTCACTTCCACTTTCCGAGAGATTTAACTTAAAAGATAAATATTAATTTTTTTTTAAACAGTGAATAAAAGAGATAATTGCTAATTTATTTATATATTTTAAAATTAATTGATTTAAATTTAAATTAGTTATAACTATTTACCTTAATATTAGAACAGGACCAATGACAAATAGACTTACTAGCCTAACCTATAAAAAAGAAGTCCGTGCATTATCAATATACAAAGCTTGTGAAATATTAAAGTGCGTTTTTTAAAGGCATCCATTTATAGACGTTATGAGTACTATGAAATTATTTTTCATTTTTTTCTGATTGCAGTTATAGTATACCTTCCAATTAATTTAATTATTTCCAAGACAGAGAACCCATCAGTGTTTGGTTCATGTAATATCGAATAAAAAAAACAGAAGTTCCTGGGAAGAAACCAGAGGGGTGTCGTTAGATGCCCCCCCCCCCTTAGGCTTAGTTTGATTTGACAATGCGTTAGACACGTGACCTCCCCGGAGGGATACGTCTTAACGGTGCTGTGTCCGCTTGTGCTTTTGCAGAAATTATATTCACATGCCAATTGATGAGTTCGGAGACCGTTAAACCCCCCCCCCCCCTCGGCAAATTTTGTTTTCACCTATGATCAAACTCGTGACCTTTAAAAACACGGGGGACCCCACAACCACAGATGCGGTAGCTTTTTATGTGATGATCACCCAAGAATTAAAAGGGTTGTATTTGTTTTTGATTGGTGACATGCCCCCTTTACATATATAAAACATTTATACTTGATTTGCCAATTTTTGGTTACAAGAGTCTCTCAACTGATTTTGTAATATAGCATGTATTTATTATATTTTGATCTTAAAATTTTCCTTATAAATAATATTATAATAATTTAAAAATAGTATGAGCAATTAAAATTATTGTAATATTAATAATTTATAAAAAAAATCGCATTAATATATAATTATTGAATTATAAATGATACATAAAAATTACTATTAATTCTCTAAAATAAATATTTGACCCTATAAGTGATATTTATTTTATTAAATTAATTAAAATAATATTTTGAATTAGATATTAAAATTAACTTTTCTTTTACTTTTAAATATGAAAATTTATATTTTAATATTTGATTTATTAATTTTATTATAAAAAATATATATATATATAAATTCAATGCATATATTGATCTTTGTCTACAAAATAAGTTTGAATTTATATTTTATAATAGTTCATTATTCTAATAGTATTAATGTATACATGTTTCTTAGTTAATAAAATTTATACTTTTACTTATTATAATAATTATACTTCTAGTTTAATATTATCGGGTGGTAATTTTGTGAATTAAAAAAAAAGGTTCTTTTGACTTTAAGGTGCATGAATATTAATTTGATTTTTCGTATGGATCAATTAATTATTCTTATAAAATTAAATATATCAATTGATAGAGTTACTTATAATAAGCAAGAGCAATCCAATTGTTTAAATTTAATATTCATTAAATCTCACATCAGTCTTAGACATCATAACTTTAATTTTGATTTTTTTTTAAGAAAAAAAACAAGCTAAAGATTTTATAAAAGTCATCAATTAATAATTTGTAAAATTCAATAATAAATTGATAAACACTCTCATAAAAAATTTTAAAAAAACTTTTAAAAAAATATTAACAATTTTAGAAGTATAAATGAATCAATTTTTTACTATTATATTATAGATTTGTATATATATTTTAAGGTTAACTAGAGCAAGAATATTATTTTAAAATATTTTACTTGTATACAATGATTTGAAATTGTTATATAAGACTAAAATTTTTTTGTTCAAAACTTTAAAATGAAAAATATAAGTAAAATTTTTTATGTTATTAGTATAAAAATTTTTAAAAATATTTTTTAATAAATATTAAGATTATTTTAAAAATTTTACATTGAAAATATTTTAGAGTAATTTAAAATGAGAATTTGTTCTTTTGTTATATCATGTATAATCAAAAGGAAAACATTCAATTTTGTATAATAGCCTTAGAATGACTTGAACCAGATGAAATGAAGTGCTTGTCATATGCATCGATAATTGGTAATTTTACGTATATATAGTTTCGCATTAGACTTGACATTACATTAAAAATGTTAGGAAGATACTAAAGCAATCCTTAACAAGAGCATTGGAAAGCTATCAAAAAGATTATAGGGTATTTATAGGAAATCAAGTACTATAGATGTTGATTTCTTATATAGAGATAGTTAAGTATTCAAATACTAATTTGATTAACTACGTAATTAATAAAAATTTTACTATTAGATATATTTTTATAATTGCTAAAGATGTTGTGTCTCAAACAAATATTAACAAGACTATTATTACTTCTTTCATTATAAAAGTAAAATTTATTGCATATCATAAGATTATTAAAAAATTTTATTATAATATTAAAAATTATGAACTTTATCTTTAAATTACTAAAAATATATTGTAATAATTAAATTGAGATATTTTTTTTCAAAAAATAATAAAAGTAAAAGTTGAAACAAATATATCAATATAAAGTATTTAGTTGCTAATAATCATATTAAAGTGCATACGATTATAATAAAACATATTAGTTATGGTTGATCTTATAATGAAAAAATTGTTGATTAATTCATATGAAAACTATATTAAGTATATAAGATTTAGTAACCCTATTTAAGTTTTATTTCAAATTACATTTACTAATATTTTTGCATTCTAGAAACTTTTTAGTTATAAAAAAATTATTTTATATAAAAATATCTCATAAGATTATTTATATAAAAATTTATTTTAAACTTGAATGAATTAAGGTTTTAAATTTTTTTCATTCAATAGTTAAGTGCTTGATTAGAAATTGATTAATTTTATGATATATAGGATAAAACATTTTTAAAAATATTATATAATTGTCATAATTCATGTATAAAAATTTTCATTTAAGCAAACTATATTTTTAAACTAACTTATATGTATACTATAAATAGTAGTTATTACTATAAGATATTATTTATTTTGAATGTGAGAGAAAATTTATTTGAAAGATAATTTTCGTAATTAAGATAAATACAAATTATTAAATTTTTTAAGATAATAAATAAAGACATAATTATTAATTGATTTCTATGGTATTAGCAACTTTGAGTTTAATTATTTGTAATTACTTATTTTGATAGAATAAAATTAAATCAAATTTAATAACTAACAGATGTTTAGCCTAATCTATAAAAGAAAAATAACTACTATAAGTTTTGTTAATGCTACCAAATTATTCTCCGACAATAATGATATTGTTGGATTCAAAAGATATAATAAGGACGAAATAATGAACAGCTTCCTCATCCGTAAAAGAAAGTATTAAGGAAAAGTGACGAAGGGTATTGAAAATTGTAAGTTGATAATGGGATTTTGAAAAGAAGATTCTAGCTGCTTTTCTTGGCACTCTGATATCGCGGGGAATGAAAATGCATAATCAAGTGCTTGAGTCGCTAAATGCAATAAAATTACATCGCAGTGGAAGAAACTCAGGATCACAACGCATTGCGGTTTTGGGGCCACTGACTGGTATATTACATAAAAATAAACGGTAAGAAATGAGTGGGTTGGCGGAGACGTGCAGTCATTCTCGGATTAGATATTCTGATTCGTTAACAATAATTAGTTGATAAAAAGAAATGGTGCATTATACATGCACTAGCTAGACTTCTACTTTCGGCAGGGAGGCAAGGACCTAAGTCTGCAATCAACACACGCCAGTGATATTCAACGATCAACAGTCGGAAACTTCTTTTCGGTGCATCAGAAGGCCCAAAACGAAAAATGCAATTAATGATCCTCTACGTTATGTCAAAATTAGCAGCAGTCGGCAAGAGAAATCGTAAAAGAAAGAAATGAAGGGTTAACGATGAATATCTCAGAGAGGAGAGAGACAGGCGTGGGCATACTTCATCGTGTCCTGAGGGCATAGAAGGGTGGCATAAATGAGTTGTTCAAAGCTTAATGCGCACGGACTACAATTAAATAATTCGAAATATTGGTACTTTGAAAATCAAAATTTTATCTGACGCGAATGTATTGTATTTTGATTGGTGCCAAAAAGGCGTCAACTTTTTGCCCTAACATCTACGAGATGATTGCGTGTAGAAGTGCCGAGCTCAATCATTTAACCCCAGATAAAGAAACGGGGTTTAAGACCTAGCCCTTTTGTATTTATATTCTCGAACTTCAATTTTCGGTATTGAATATAAAATTTGTAAAACTAAAATAAATTATTTTTATCGTGTAATTTGTGATTAATTAAACCTAAATTGAAACCGAAAAAAAAAAGGGCAGAAGAAGAAGAAGAAGAAGAAGAAACACTGCCTACCAAATAGCTAAGGCTTGAGATGGTGGGAGCTCATTCTATATGCAACTGTATACTTGCTTGTTCTAACTTTAATAACTTTGACTTAAAGCTGCATCTTATTCTTTTCTCGTATGGTTGAAAGTAACTTTTGTGTCCAATAGATGATAAATCGTACGGTGGTTTTTCTTTGGACAAAGCGAGTTTTCTCCTTCTTTTCTAACCTTTCAATTAACTTATTTTTAGATGAATTGTTGAATAGACTTATATTATCTAGTTTAAAGCAATTTCGTTCCGTTTGTCATCTTATACAACGATTATATATAAAGAGAAATTAATTTATGTCGTTGCAGCAGACAACTAAATAGATTACATTTTTAATTTTGTAGTTTGTACAGTAAAAAGATAAATTTTAATATGCTAGATATTAAGAGAAAGAACTGAGTCTGCATAACTATTCTTGAGATTGTGTTAGACCCGACCCGGTCCTGGATCGGCTCGAAACCAGGTTGATCTTCCGGACTGAATACTGAACCCAGCGGCCTGGATTTTATTATTATTATTATTATAACCGAAGAAATTCAAAGGAAGTCAAACGTCGCTTGCGTTGTGGCACGGATGTGGTGCATCTAGCATAATATAAAATATATATAATACAAGCACCGAACGCGATGATCTAGTGCTAAAAGGAATTGTTGATTATCTTATCAAAGATCATGAGATCGAACATTAATTAAGACGTTCAATGAAACTAAACTCACACTCCAGGAGGATGCAAAAAGGGTGTAAAAGATCAGAGAACCAGAGGATTTTACATTCCCACCCAAAAGTTATTTCGGCGATCCTGGCTCCGGATCCCCTGTGATTAGCATTGCACCTCCTCATATATACCTCCCCATTTTCAATAGCCCTTTTAAAAAGGTCTTATGTATATATATACGGAGGCAGGCTGTGCTCTATATGACAGGCGCTGAGACACATTTCAGCCAAGTGATAATTCCGCGAGTGGCTTTGGCTATTGGCATGGCAACTAGCTAGTGAAAACCCCATCAGAATATCAAACCCTGTTCGTTTCCTTTTTTAATCCGAGATAGCCATTTCAAGCCTGTTTTCATATTCCAAGCCCACCCATTCTATAACCTGGTTGAGTTTCAGGTAGCGTCAGATGCCAATCACTCCCGTCATTTCAAAACCGATCGCGTAATCCATAGATGAGAGACGTCCTTTTAACCTTCTGAACGTAAGAAGTATTCAGTATACCAAGCTTTCAGATAGTATTTGTTTTAATTTTTGCATGCATTTTTCTGAGCTGCGGCTGACAGATATTCAATCATGGAGGAGACATTTGTGCCATTCCGTGGAATCAAGAATGATATTCGGGGAAGATTGATGTGTTACAAGCAAGACTGGACTGGTGGATTTAGAGCAGGCTTCAGGTAATTGATCTTTATCTCAATTTCTCCATGGAGCGATCAAGGTCTTGCAGAATTTTCTTGAGCATGTTGTTTCAATGTGCAGTCGCTTGTTAATTATTTACTTGTTTCTGTTCCATTTTTTATTAGAAGCCTAATCCCTCCCTTACGGGCGACGCTTTTTAAGATTGTCCATAACATAAATTAACGTTCTTTTCAGGATTTTGGCTCCCACCACTTACATATTTTTTGCTTCAGCGATTCCAGTCATTTCATTCGGTGAACAGCTCGAGAGAAACACTGGTATTGGGCATAGAACTGTGTGGAGAATTAATTATTATGTCTTTCCTTGACTGCCCTTTTACTCAACTTCTTGCTACCCCACCTTCTTAAATCACATAAATAGGAGGGCAGAAATGGTTCGGAGAAAAAAGACAGTAATATAAAAATTTTGAACTGGAAATTTAAGTTTGACACGGAGATTTGTCTTGTAATTGCAGACGGAATATTGACAGCAGTTCAGACACTGGCGTCAACTGCTGTCTGTGGGATCATCCACTCCATCATTGGAGGTCAACCATTGCTGATACTAGGAGTTGCGGAGCCTACAGTTATCATGTACACGTTTATGTTCAATTTTGCCAAGGAGAGACCCGATTTGGGCCGCAATTTTTTCCTGGCTTGGACAGGATGGTGAGCAAGCTAGCTGAATCTCCTCCAAAGTTCATGAACCATCACTGAAATTTTTGTGTTCTGGTCCACTGTCTTGACGGATACTAAAATTCTTCTGCAGGGTATGCGTATGGACGGCACTCTTGCTGTTATTGCTGGCTATCTTAGGCGCTTGCTCCATTATCAACAGGTTTACCCGTTTGGCAGGAGAATTGTTTGGTCTACTTATCGCGATGCTTTTCATGCAGCAATCTATTAGAGTAAGAGGAGTTGAAAGATAGATATTTGAAATTTTAATGACTGGCTCGACTTTTGTGACATGTTGTCCATTCCCATCTGCCCCATGGCGGAAAAAAAGTGCAAACAATTAAATTGTTCAGGTTGAAAATTAACCATGATGGGATCTTTTGTCTTGTCAAAGGGACTTGTGGATGAGTTCCGCATTCCAAAACGGGAAGATCCAAAGCTGGTAGAATTCATACCTTCGTGGAGGTTTGCCAATGGGATGTTTGCCTTGGTTCTGTCTTCTGGTCTCTTGTTTACTGCGCTAAGAAGCAGGAAGGCAAGGTCATGGCGGTACGGAACAGGTATATATATCAATTGATATGTAGATTAAAATTCAGGTGGCTAAATTGAACTTATGAGTTAGCAAACTTTTAGGAAATAAATAAATAAATTTGATTTTTCATTTTTTTTTTCCTTATGCAGGTTGGCTTAGGAGCTTAATAGCAGACTATGGTGTGCCCCTCATGGTGCTAGTATGGACAGCTGTCTCCTACATACCTGCCGGCAGTATACCCAAAGGGATCCCTCGACGCCTTTTCAGCCCAAATCCTTGGTCGCCTGGTGCTTATGAGAATTGGACCGTAATTAAGGCAAGTTTAATCCGTCGTCCAACAATACCTAATGCCTTCATATAATTACAAAGACTAAGACGAGTTCATTTAACCCGAAATGTAACAGGACATGTTGGACGTTCCAGTTTCCTACATTATTGGAGCTTTCGTTCCTGCAACCATGATTGCGGTGCTTTACTATTTTGACCACAGCGTAGCATCTCAACTTGCGCAGCAGAAAGAGTTCAACCTCAGAAAGCCATCTTCTTACCATTATGACTTGCTCCTTTTGGGGTTTTTGGTATGCAATAGCTCTTTGAAACTCAGACGAATTCCCCATTCAAGTATATACCCTTAATGTGCGGCCTTATCGGAATCCCTCCAGCAAGAGCTCTTCTTACGTTATGACTTGCTTCTTTCTAATTCCCCCCCCCCTAAAAAAAAAAAAAAAAACCTGGTTTTGAACTTTGGCATTCATGGCTTCAGACCTTAATGTGCGGCCTTATTGGAATCCCTCCGGCAAATGGAGTTATCCCGCAGTCTCCCATGCACACAAAGAGTTTGGCTACTCTTAAATACCAGGTAATCCACCCTTAATCTGTATCTTAAGTATTCTATTTGCTATCTGCATGTGATCCTCATAAAACGAACGAATTTTTACTTACTCAATTTGTTTTCTCAAATTGCAGTTACTTCATAATCGACTTGTTGCAACAGCTCGCAAAAGTATAAGAAAGAATGCTAGCTTGGGGCAATTGTACGGAAATATGCAAGAAGCCTATCAACAAATGCAGACCCCATTGATCTACCAACAGCCTTCCCAGGTACGGTTGCATCCTATGTTATAAGTCTCTTGATTTACATTGGATCCAAATTTGATTCACTTAAAAATAAGTTTGTTAATTATCTTTGATCAGGGTCTTAAGGAATTTAAAGAATCCACAATCCAAGCAGCTTCAAGCACAGGTCATATTGATGCCCCAATAGATGAAACAGTTTTTGACATTGAGAAGGAGATTGACGATCTATTGCCCGTTGAGGTGAAAGAAGAACGTCTAAGTAACTTGCTTCAAGCTGCGATGGTCGGTGGCTGTGTTGCTGCCATGCCCTTCCTCAAAAAGATTCCAACCTCAGTTCTTTGGGGATACTTTGCGTTCATGGCCATTGAAAGCCTACCCGGTAACCAATTTTGGGAAAGGATTTTACTTCTCTTCACTGCACCAAGCAGAAGATACAAGTAAGAAAGCAATCCTCCTTTACATGCTTTTTCTCGCAGATCAGGGATAAATTGACTGCCTTTATTTATTTATTTATTTATTTTTTTTGGCACTCTTTCAGAGTCCTAGAGGAGTACCATGCCACTTTTGTTGAAACAGTGCCTTTCAAGGCCATTGCAATTTTTACAATTTTCCAAACAGTTTACTTGCTCGTATGCTTTGGTCTCACTTGGATACCAATTGCCGGGGTCATGTTTCCATTGATGATCATGCTTTTGGTTCCGGTTAGACAATACTTCCTTCCCAAATTCTTCAAAGGTGCACACCTTCAGGACCTGGATGCAGCAGAATATGAAGAAGCACCCGCTCTACCATTCAATCTTGCAACAGTAAATTTCAGACTTTTTCCCAAAACCCACCAAGAGTATTTCTATTTCTTTCATTTTGGCTTCCTATAATTTGTCTAACGTGCTTACAGGAGGCAGAGCTGGGGGCTGGGGCTATTTATGCAGGGGACGGGGAGATCTTAGACGAAGTCATCACTCGAAGCCGTGGCGAGTTCAGGCACATCAGCAGTCCTAAAATCACAAGTTCCACTGCAACACCAGCACATGATCCTAAAACCCCTCAAAGCCCACGGCTTTTATACACTTACAGTCCTCGCATAAGTGAACTCAGGGGGGAGAGAAGTGCAAAGGCTAGCGCCAAAGGGCATACCAGTCCAAAGACCGGAGAATCAATACCGTCTAATCTCAGGAAGAGTCCTTCAAGTTCAGCACAAAATTAGTTCCCCAAAAAAAAAAAAAAAATGTTGAAAATCTGCTAGCTTGATTTGTCTAGTATTAAGGAGCTGCATATGGCTTTTGCTGGTCGATTTCTCTTTTCAGTGTGTTCGTTTTTTGTTGGGATTGCTGTAAAATCTTGCTTCTTCCCTGCTTTTCTCCCTAGGAGAAGACTTGTGACATTAAAAAATAGACTTCTTGCTTAACAAATTACTCGGGATCAACCTGATGCAGTTACCACCCTCAGTTCTAAATTTTTGGGAGTTTTTACAATTTAATTTTAATTTTTTTAAAAGTTTTCAAATTAATTTTAAACCTCTAATTTTTATTTTATGTAAATTTTTTTGATATAAATTAACTAATATATAATTTAATTTTATAAATATTTTCTCAAAATACGTTTTAAAAATATAGAAATACATTCTTATGTATATTTTATTAATTTTTTTTTCATTTTTTGACTTATAAAATATAAATATTTTAAATTATTTTCCTATAAGTTTTGAAAAGATAAAAAAAATTTCAAATTTTTATATTTTAATATATAAATAAAATAAAATAATTTAATAAAACATGCATGTAAATATATTTTAAGAATTTTTTATATAATTCTTGTTAAATTAAATTATATATGTAATAATTTGATCAAGTTCTATTTAAAAGAAAATTTATATGTAATGAAAATTAAAGATTTATAATTTATTTAAAAATTCAAAAAAATTATAGGACTCAATTATAAGAATTTAGCACTTCCAAAAAACTTATTACCAAATTATTCTAGTATGTATATATTGTTCTTTCCATGGTAGTTAAGTGCATTGTCTCTTTGGATATCTAAAATGGGTAACTAAAATGTTGGTAACTAATGGGTCAGCAACTTTGCATACTATTACAAGTTTATTTTTTTATAATTTTTGACTAAAATAATCCTAGATTATCTTGTGGCAAATTTTAATTTTGATGGAACTCGATATTGACTAACACCAAACTTAAAAATAAAATATTTTGATTCATGTGTCTGTACAGTGCAACGCACTTGCATAAAAACTACTAATTCAGAATTCTCCGAAAACTTATGAATGACCAACTAATTTGGAGAATTGTGAAAAAGATTATATCATCTTTGGATAAGGCAAAAATCAACTCGATCAAAAAAAAAAAAAACAAAAAAACAAAAGGGTCGGTGGAATATATGGTCAGTACGATATTGCTAGTTCCCTAAAGGCTCGGCTTTTCATTGTGGGTGAGATCTGCTTACTCACTGCACACTAAACTCTATAAAGAATCCAGAAAAAGGGTCAACGCCTCAAGGAAAAGCAAAGCTTTGAGCCACAAAATTCGCCGGAAAGAAGCGAGGTCTTGAAATGGGTGGGAAGGAAAATGATGTTCTTCCGATTGGCTTTACTGCAAATAATGGTAGAACCAAGGGGGGCCTAGGGCGTTTCACTGTGGCAAGAGTGATGCGAGCTCGGTGGGCTCATTCCTTCATTCGTCCCCCCTGCTATCATGGTCCGAGGTCCCTTCCTCATGATTTTAGTGAAACCAAATTATAAATTAAAAAATAAAAAATAAAAAGTAGAAAGCTTGAATTTGACGTTTCACTTCGACCCAATAAGAAGCACGGTTGCTCGACATCAACCATATCGAGCAAAAAGTAAGATCATGACCCAGTCAAGAGTAACGATTTGACAGAGGAGTTGACCAGAATCCTCGCTTGCGCTTTAATTCATTCTTCTATTGTTGAGTTTGGGCCCAGTATCCATGTTCCCAGGCCCAAACTCCACCCACGGGCCTGCATGGCACCGATGATCGTCGACGATGAGGTTGCAGATTTATTCGTTCGAGTACTGTAATTATTATACTTCTGATTCGGATTTTAATTCTGAAATGATTAAAATGCAAAACGATTGGCTCTGAAAAATCTCAAGTCATAACTGAAAGTGAGAGATGAACAACATGTTTCCAATTTCGCTCGACATTCAGCAGTATATTCACGGGCCTTATTTATTTTCATGTGCCTGACTAAGGCTTTGTCTGATTTAGAAAAAAGAGAACTGTATTATTTATTTATTTACTATGAGAAATAATAAAAAATGTATATATATATATTTTTTAAAATAATTAAAATAATAATATTATTATTAAAAGACTATATAAATTAAATACCATTTATCAACTTTTTTCACGTTAAGAGACTAATTTTAAGAAGTTTGTTTTTTTTTTTTTAATCGACTTTTTTTTTTTAAAGGAAAAAGCAACCTTTTGAAAACATTTCGCCAAATATTCGATATTTTATTTTTCTGTACCGAACACCACCAGACAGCAAAATCGAGTGTCTCCTAAGTACGCGGCCATGACTGTGGCAGCTCTGTACTCGGAAATGATAAATAAGTCCCGACTAAAATATGAATATTTCAGTAGGCGCTTAAAATTGGTACGGCCAGAGACAACACAACGCACGCTATTCAAGGGTTGGTGGGGCTATTGCCGTTGCATTATTGTGCTGACCGAATTATTAAAAAAAATAAAAACCCAAAAAAAAAAAAAACAAAATGGCGACGGTGGCACAGATAATAAATGATTAAAGGAAGAGAACCGTTTCTGAACCACAAATTTTCAAGTTCTTGCAGCTTCTCCGAGCCTCTAGCCCCACCCCCCTCACCCCCCCTCACCGCTTGGCTTTTTCGTGACTTTATGAAACCCGGAAATTGGTGGGCACTAGCAACTAGCGAAGTCACGTAAACCCCAAAGACGACAACAACAAAAACAAAATAAAAATAAACATAGAAATAGAAAATTTCGAGTACTTATTTAATTTTAAGGGGTTGTTTTACGCAATTTAAAATTTATTGCTCAATAAAAAATTTCAAGTAGCGCGTTGCACAAAGGCAGAACACGAAAAATATAGGGAGTAGGTTGACGTTACGGGTACTCACTCACGGTTCTGTCAAGAATTTATATTTTCTTAATTTTGCGGATCTCCGCTCCGATGACCCCAAAATCTGACTTGTAATTTGGTCAACATTATTTAAATCATTTTAAGCTGTTATTTTTTATTTTTTATTTTTTTTCGAAACAGTGAGTTCTTTCTCCTTTCTTAATCAGTAATATATATATATATATATATATATTAAAAAAAAGAGAGTTAATATTCACAATTTCGATGAAAATACATATATGCGTTGCAAAAACAAATTTTATGACGTATTTTAAAAGTTTTAATAAAAATTTGAACTTATAACTTTCAATTTGCCCGAAAAAAAGGCTTCATCAAATCTGTTATTAATATATATTTTTTGAGAGAAGTAAAAAAAAAAAAAATCTATAATAATAAGTTACGCAGCAATGAATATACTCAAAATTTTCACTGGGAAGTGGTCAAGATTAATCAAACCATCTTAATCTGCTAACTTTTTAATTTTTTTCAAACTAGTCGGCTCTTTTTTCTTTTCTTTTTTTTTTTATTCGCTAAACTAAAAAACGTAAGAATAACACTCGGATTTCGTAAAAAAAGAAAAAAAAATAAAATTTATAAATACATTTCAATTTTTTCAAACTAGTCGGCTCTTTGTTCTTTTTTTTTTTTTTTATCACTAAACCAAAAAACGTAAGAGTAATACTCAGATTTCGTAAAAAAAAAAAAAAAAAAAGTGCACCTAAAAAAAATTATAAATTTATTTTAATCCAATTTTAAAAATTTTAACAAAAATCTAAGCTTAACGACCTCTTCATTTCCGCCATTAATACAGACACCGACAGAGAGAAGCGTCTGGAATAATAACATCGAGAATGCGTACATAGAACACGACAACAAGCTTGTGGACGGGGGACAGAAGAAAGAGCGTTACGATGATTCATGCAACTGAAAAAGAGAGAGAAGTTTCATCTAAAGGGTGAGATTAAGGTCTAAACCGTGGTCCTCCTTGACCACTGGTTTCTTCTCGTCTTCTAATTTCTTGCTGCACTTGGGTTCGGGTCCGGGTCCGGGTCCGGGTCTGGGTCCGGGTGCAGCAGGAAAGATGAGAGGAGGCTTTCGAAACTCGATCTCCGCCGCGAAATCCTCCCATGCGAAAGAAGGGACCCAACTCGGCTTCCCTCCCTCATCATCGAGCCGTCTGATCTTTTTCTTACTACTCTCTCCCTCTTTCATTATTTCTCCTCTCCTTCGGTTCCGGGCCTCGTGAAATCTTCTGATTAGCGCGAAAAACTCTTCCATCTTCTTGTCTTCTTCGCCATTGTAAACGCTTCCCTCGGCTTTCTCATCTTCCATGCCTCGATTTAGAGATGAACGATGGGCTTCAGGAACCGAAGGCCCTTTCCAATCTCATTAATGGCCACGTTTTTGAAACAGTTAGTGTCGCCGTGTTCGGTAAACGACCAGCAATACACACACCTCGCGTCGTGCCTGGCGTGGCCTTTCCTCTGCCCTGACGGGACGGCAAATTTATAGGGACGTCCGTTCGTTTCGGTGGGCGTAAAGGACGACAATGCCCCTTGTTTCGGAATGGTATAAGCTTTGATGACATCGGCTCTTTGACTTCAATTATGTACAAACTTGGTTCTGCCTTTTTCTCTCGGTTGCGTCGTCTGGGGCGATGAGCATTGTGCTGGCATTTTTGGAATGTCCTCCCTAACACTCTATTTTCTCGCTCTTTTGCTGGCGTCGGATACGTGACGTCATGTTGCGTTCGTCTCGACTAACGCCGCTGCCGTCGTCTGTCATGACGTTATCGTAACGTTGCTAGAGAGAATATAATACTACTTTATTTTATTCCGAGATTTTTTTACTTTTTTCACACAAATTGCTAATTGTAAATTAAAGTTAAGAGAATTTGCAAATAAAAAAATTACAATTTTTTAATATATATATATATATATATATGAAAACAGATGAAAAGCCCAAATCAGTCTTGGTAAACATTATAGTCAAATTACTTGCATATTTAATTTAATGCAATTGGTCTTCATCTACATTAAATAATATTTTGGTTAAAAATAAAATTTCAAAGAAAAAAAATTTATTTTTATGGGAGGGCATTATCCTGACGTGTACCCAGCATGAAACACGTGTCTAAGGGAGCGTGCCCCAATAATCGTACCCATAAAAAAATCCTTCTTGCTTCACCTGCTTACGTAAGATGGAGTTACTTATGGGAGATTATATTTTTATAATTATTTAATTGTGGTTGTTAATGTTAATTATAATTATACGTATTATTATTATAAAATTATTTTAAGTGAGGATTAGAGTCCAGTTAAGGTGGACTTATATTAAATGATTGTAGATAAATAATTAAAAAATTATTGTGGTGTGACATAATTTTGTTTTTATTTTTTATTTTATGTCGACCTACTTTACTTATCTCAAAATTCATATTTGTATAATATTTTTAATTATAATATCAAATAGATATCACTTAGTTGGACTCAACTTAGCGGCGCACCCCAAGCATCAAGCCCACAGTAAGGGGTCCGGTCATCCCACTCCTATATCGTCAAGGAAAAAGGGAGAATTTGAGCCTTATAAATAAGAGGGTGTCCTTTTCATCTCAATAGGTTAATTTTTTTGGAGAGAAAGTAATAGTTATGTGACAGATTAAGTATCCGTGACGTGCACGAGTCACGAGGGCTTGGTCAAATAATAGTCGAGAAGTAGGGTCGATACTTGCAGATCTCAGCTTGAATTTTCAACTTTCGAGTGCGGTAACATTGAAACGCTTCAAACGGGCTCTCGTGTCTGCTTCTTTTTGACAATTAGCTGCCAATTTTTAGTGTGCAAAGGGGACATTCAAGTCACTCCCCACCATGATAAGAAGCTCTTCAACTGGTAGGAACCCAACAGGCACAGAAAAAAATAAAATAAAATAAAAATTTGTTGTGTGTTGAACGATAGATTAGCAGCTTCACCAGCCACCCGACGAGGAAGGTAATCGGTATACTATCCCTTCATGTAGAACGTGGATCGTGAAGGATAATATGAGGCCTCAATTATGATGGCCCATTAAACGATTGAAATTCGGGGATTCAGTTCGTCTCCAGCTCACAATAATTGATCCACATTCTGTCATTGTCTCGAGCATCTAGCTCCAGTTTCAGCCACCACCATGAGTCTAAGGTACCAACCAAGATACCGTCTGTATTGGGGGCCTATCAGAAAATTTTCAGGCTGGAAGTTCACCGGGGTGTCCAGATCACAAGAGGTAAAGAGAAAAACCATGTTACAACATGAAAATGTAGAAAAGTCAACTGCGTAATGCATAGATTGAGTTAAATATGCCATTGCAAGTAGAGGTCAGCACACTCGTTGAAGTCTTAACAACATATTGGATAGAACCTTCTTCTGTTCTCTACAAAGCAGTTGATGTTCAACACGAGATCAAAATTAATTATAACACAATAAATGAACGAAGATGCATAAGAAGAAAACATAGCCTAAATACTATGATCACTTGACACAGCTCGCTAGCTACTTTTCTACAGGAGCACATATTTGTGCAAGAAGCAGACACTAACTACAGAGTACTGCATCATAACCCAAGAAAGGTACACTGCTTTCTTGCATGCTCTGGAATTAGCTTTACCACCATCTCAATTGGCACCCCTTTCAGCTCTGACCAAAGAAGAGGACATAAACAATAACAATCAGCATGCATTCAAGTGCAAATTTGATTGCATTAAATTTTGTTTAGATAATGATTCTTACCATGAAGCTTAAAATTGAAAAGTGGGGGAAGAAAACGCCCATTAGGTAAACGTGTGTTAGGGTCACGTAGTGAGTCAAAGAAGGGATGTATCAAGGCCTCCAACTGCATTGAAGAGTGAATAACTAAATAAAACTACCAGGACAGAAGTGCAGCCAAAAATAAAAGTGAAATGACTAATAATGCAGGCAATCTCATTTTCGTCGTCTACACAAACTTGCATTCTGATGGTGTAAAGCTCGACCTCAAAGGCAAATCCTTTAAGGATATCTTCCTTACATTTTTGAAAGATAATGCATCCAAGATACAATTTTGTTTCAGGATGCATCATAAATAATTGGACAAAACAGGTCTGACTTGCATGATTCATATTAATCCCCAAAGGATCAAACTGCACTCATTGGCATGAACAAGTATGATGCAAATGGCACAGCACATTTATCAATGGTACAAAGGGAATGTGGTGGGTTGAATGAAGGAAAAAGAATGCCAAGTTGTAAAAACTTTACTTACAGCTGTGCATCGAAGATTTGGAGAGTACTGCAAGAGTCTTGAGACGAGATCCACAGCTTCGGGGGGCATGCGTTTGTGGAATATCTGGCGATCAATAATATTTGTAAAGAATAGATTAATGATTTACATTACTGAAATGGCTGGTAGAAAGACAGAGGTGGAGCAATAGGAATTGTACCTTGTGCCAAGGGTGGGCTTTAATTTGTGGAAATTTAAACTCTGTGTAGTTAGGATTCATACACTTAATTTCCTCCCGTGTTGGAGTACCCAGAACCTGCGCAAGGATGAACCAAATTGTTGAAGGCTATGAGAAAACACAGGAAACAAGAAGGAAAGAGAAAGCTTGGGAACCCCAATCTCAACTAGGCCAGAAGAAATCTCCATTTGTCAATTGTTAAAGCAATAAGACCTACATCTTACATGAAAGATGAAGTCTTAACCATCAACACAAAGGACTGTTCAAAAGGATACACTTAGAAATACAACTATCAGGACTCCCAAGTAATCTGTCATTAAAAAAAATATTGATTTATACAGAAAAATCTGGCACAACTATTACCTTTATAATTTCAACAAGCTGGTCTACTCCACTCTCACCAGGGAACAAAGGCTGGCATCAATTGAAATTATGTCAGTTATCATATGGAAGAAAGTAAGTTCAGGTGGAATAACAAGACTAGTCATATGGAAGAAGCACCGCACCTGTCCCAGCAGTAATTCTGCCAGAACACATCCAGCTGACCAGATGTCAATGGCTGTGGTGTACTCGGTGGCTCCAAAAATAAGTTCAGGTGCTCGATAATACCTGGAACATATGTAAGATATGTTGGGTTCTCCTTTCACCTGCAAGAGTTAAAAACGGGCCCAACAAGTAAGCAGATATCCAGAATAACACGACATACTAATTTTACCAGAAAACAAAGACACATACCAAAACTTTTGCACTTCCAAAATCGCACAGTTTCAGCTGATGGGTATGTGGATTGACCTAGTACAATGCAAAGTAACATTTTCACACTAAGGAGGAGTAAAATCAAGACAAAATGGGGACAAAAAGAAGAGATGGCAATTCATCATTAGTTTACGAGAGAAAACTCTGTATTTATCTTGTGAGACATCTGATACAACCAGATTCAGCAATGGTGAGATTAACCCACAATTTTTCCACATGATTGCATAGAAAACAAATGCTAAGGTGCAATGAAAACAAAGGGGTAAGCTATAAGTGTCATTTTAAACATACCAGAAGATTTTGAGGCTTTATATCCCTATGGCACACTCCAATACAATTATGGATATAAGCAAGCGCTCTACATATCTGTGAGAAATTAAAGATACTAATAAGCTCACATTAAAAGGCATGAGTTTCCAGAAATGGAACATTAAAGATGCTACAAAAAATGGCCAATAATTTTGACCCTAAATATGCAGCACATTAATAAATTAAGACACTGCAGATCTCCCATGTGAAAAAAATGGAGCATGTACAATTCATACCTGATAAAAATACAGTTTCACATATATTAAAGGCACTCTCTGATTCATTTTATTGTAGTGCTTGATGACCCGGTTGACAGTCTCAGGAACATACTCAAGTACCAAGTTAAGATAAAGCTCATCCTTCTCCGTTGTTGAGAAGAAACAGTGTTTCAGAGAAACAACATTAGGATGGTCTAGAAGACGCATCGTTTGCAACTCCCGGTTCTTATATCTCTTATCTTGTAGAACCTTTTTAATAGCAACAGTTTCCCCAGTCTCTATGCACTTAGCCTGAATAAGAAATAGAATCAAAACAGAAGATTCTCTTGGTCAAACTGAAATTGAAGACATTTCACAACATGCAAGGCAGTAAATCAATCTCCACATTTAGAACTAAGAAGCTACCTGGAATACTATCCCAAAAGATCCATTCCCAACTACACGCTCAGCCATGTAGCTTACTGTCTACAAGAACGGAGAAAGGGCTAAAGGTAAGTTACATGATCAGAATATAAAAGCTATAGCAAAGGTCTAAGTGATCAAGCGGTTAACAATTAAGAGGTATAACCTGCTTAGGCTGGCCATTATTACCGCCGATAGTTGTGACAATTATATGACCTGTCTCAGTTCCATTGCCATCAACGACAGTGGCTTCCATTTCCTGTAAACATTGAGCATCTTTGTTGTGACATGATACTGAAACCAGACAATTGAAGCTTAAACTATAGACAATAACTTAGATACATGTAACAAAAGGAGAACAAGTGAATCTTCTACCTTATCGTCCCTAATTTTCATGTCATTCATCTCATCAGGCAACCTGCCGATACCGGCTGTATTCCTGCTCAGATCTCGTAAACCTGACTTGGGTACAATACTTACAGAAGCCATTTGCTTTTAAAAATAAAGAAGGAATGATTTGGAGGAGGTCCCTTTAGCAAAACTCAGCTTCCACCTAAACAGACTTCAACACATTACCTGCACATAAGACCAGGATGTCACGTTTCACTTGGGAGAAAATAATTTGGCAAAAGAAGAGACTTTCCACGCTTATGAATCCACAAATTTGGAGTGCTCATGTAAAACTGCAGTCACGAAGCTGATTAAAAGATCTTATCTCTATTTTAGGGGGGGGGGAGAAAAAAAACACACAATCTTCTACACGGTAAATGGTGGGATCATCCATGTAAATCGTTGCCGCCTCATTTTAAACAAATAAGCACTCCAGGCAACCCATGCCACAACATGGAGATAATACCATAATAGGGTCAGTTAAGCTCTTGATAATGGGGTAAAAAAATTAAAAATCATACATTCATTAAAATAGTAATTCCTTGAATTCAATCAAAGAAAAAAAATTAACTAGCAAGCAACAACAAAGCCTAGGTTTTGAAAAAACCAAAGTAAATCCATAACAAAATTCAAAGATTTTAACATAATTGCATAGCTTAACAATACATGCAAATTTTTCGCCAGACTGGTTTTCCTCTGCGCGCCCCCCCCCCAAAAAAAATACCAAGAATGAAACCAACACATCAAATACCAACCAGTGACACCCAAAACAGTAATATAAAAATAGACGAAACTGCAACCGCAGGAACGAGGAAAACCGAAAACGAAAGAAAAAACAAGAAGTCGCCTCCCCCCCCCCAAAAAAAAACGTAAAGATCCACCAGACTCCAAACATTTTACCCCAAAAGGAACATGTTTTTCGTGAAAACCAGAAAAGCCATAAAGAGAAAGATCTAAGCATCACAGGTCAAGCAGATTTCCAAGCATACCAACAAAACTAAATAAGGGTGTTGGGGGGGGGGGAGGAGAAACAGATATTAGATAGAAAGAAAGGAAAAGTCACAGATCAAGTCACCAACCTGCGGCTCTGAACAGAAAGAAAGCAGAAACGGATTCATGACCTTACTCTTGAGGTCCGATATTTTAGTGAAATGCAAACAAGAAGCTGCTCTGCTATGCTTTCTGATTAAGCTTTCATGGAATTGGAATGACTTGTTTTTTGGTTGTTGGTGGTGGTGATGATGCGTTTCTTGAGGACGCGGAGTCAAAACAAGAGAGCTGAAATATTTATTTATTTATTCATCTTTTTTCTGTCTTCTTTTTTTTTTTTTTAATATAACTTTCACTTTCCTTCTTTTTGACCGTTCGGCCGAGACATGGACCCCACTACTCCAACTTTGAAACCTTTTCCTGTCTCTTCAAAGTTTGAACCTTTAGCCTAATGTATTAGAGACACCCCCCCCCA